>ML839431.1:17531-43054 GCA_009831015.1 Picea engelmannii | reverse complement strand
TCCAAAATAAAATTGAACATAATCTAGAAAATGTTTCCTATGGGGTGTGGCATGAAATGAAGCTCTTGAATCTACTACCCAAGAATAATAAACTTTATCTATAGAAATAATCAAATCATCTTGTAACACATCACTTGTTACATTTGCTTCCTGATTTTTCTCCTGATGACCATCTCTTTGTTTCTTTGGAGCTATGCAGTCTTTCTTCATATGTTCTTTCTTCCCACAATTATAACACTCTATATTTCCTAGTCTGGATTTGGATCTTCCCTTCCTATAATTCCAATGGTTCCTTGAGTCCTTTCCTATATCCTTTTGTCTTCCTCTGTTCTCCACGATCCACACATTACCTGATGTCTCACTTGTTCTTTTCCATCACATTTCCACACTAAGGATAACACCAACAACATCATCAAATTTTAGAGTGTTTGAACCAGAGACAGAGTGACTTACAACCATGACCAAGCCATTCCATCTTTCTCACAATGAGCACATGATTAGAATAGCCATGACCTCATCATCAAAGTCCACTTTTAAAGAGCTTAGATAATTAGTAACTGTAATAAATTCATTTAAATGATCGACAACAAACCCACATTCTGACATCTTCATATTAAATAATTGCTCCATTAGAAATACCTTATTGGGTGTCGATGGTTTTCATACAGTTTATCCAATGCGTCCATCAACTCCTTCATTATATTTTCTTTTGAAATATTGAAAGCCATCGACACTGCCAGGCTCAGTCGTATCGCTCCTAATTCCTTTCTGTCAAGAACATCTCATTCTTCATTCTTCATGGCCATCGATTTCTTTGTTATTCTGCCCAATGGTAGGAGTAGATCCTTTTGATATAAATAATATTTCATCTTCATATTCCATAAATGGTAGTTTTTTTCGTTAAATTTCTTGACCCTAAACTTTCCATCTTACGCCATTTCTCCCACTCAAGTGAGCAACCCTATTTTCCTGCGAGTTACCTTTCACTCTGATACCAGTTGTTAGAAAAACAGGATCGTGGCGCAATAAAATAATACAAATGAAGAAATAAAACACATAAGATACACAATACAATAGATACACAAATGTACATGGTTCACCTAGTGTGGGATACACCCACCAAAGAAATTGCCAAGTCCTTCCTTTATATTATCCATCAAAATGAAGGAATACAACCTACAACAAACCTGCTTTAACTTCCTCTTCTTTCTCTCATAGTATCCTCTCTCAAAGTACAATAATGACACTCATGCACAGTCGTAATACAATAACCTCATAAAATAGGGTTTCCTTCTTGGAAAAAAAAACCATAATAGAACTTATACCATCAGATCTGTGACCTTATAATTAATGGTCCAAATTGACTACGAAATTACAATATTTTACAAGGAAATTTTCCCAAAAAACATTTCGCTCGGGGGCTCTGCTCCCGAATCCCCAGTAGGGGGGGTAGGTCCCCCCCAACAGAAGGGGGATAGGCATACCTACATATAAATCAAGGAGATAATTAGGTTCCACAACCAACACCATAGCCATAGGAATTGGTTTTTCGTAATAGAATTGGCGACCATACTGGGGATTCTCCCTTTTTGGGTCATTAGGGGTACTTTCTTTTTGCATTTATTTTGAAAGTTTTTATATGTTTTAATCCGTTATTAATCATTCTATATTGAATTTTTATATTCCTTCTTGAGTATTCTTGTCCTTTCTCTCTTATTTTGAGAGGATTTTTAAAGGTGTACATAATTTTTTGATGATATAGTCGCGTACATACACGAATTTCCTTGGACAAAGTCGCGTACATGTTCTGAATTAGGGTTGTTTACTCTTTTCAGATCACTAGAGGTTGGGGTTGTTATGCTATAGTGTCTCCTTATGTCCTATTAGTATTTAGGGATTGATTTTTAGTTTGAGAAATTGTTTCTATCGTTTTGAGTCATTCTTGGATTTGCTTCTTGATTTCCATGCTTTTTTGGCTTTCTTTTGGTCTCTCTGTTGTATTTTGTGTTTTGGGTTTTTTGACATAATTTTCCAAGGTTTTCTAAGTGTACTATTTTTCATTTGAAAAAATTCGCATACATACGCTACCATTACATAGGAGTAAAATGCGTACATATGATGGAAAAAAACGTTGTAAGTGTTGGGTCATGTATGCTATCTGTAGAAGGAGAAAGCGCGTAAATACACACCCTGTAGAAGGACAAAGCGTGTACATATGTTCCCTAGAGAAGGAAAATTCACATGAAAACTTAATACATTCTCCCTACAGTGACATGAGGTGTGTACATACACGACCTACAGTGGAGACAATTGCGTACACCTCCAAAAAAATGATTGTTTTGCTTGTTTTCAACCTTTTTGAAGCCTTGTTTTAGATAGTTTGGGGGTATTTTTTGGGAAGTTTGGTCTCAAAATATTTTTTGGCCTATGGGAGGTTGTTAAGGCCTTAAATTGGATTGTAAAACAAATTTTTTTATCCATATTTGTCTTCCTTTTATCCCTTGGATTGCATGACTACAAGACTAGTCTTGTTCTCAAGATCTCGATTTTCTAGTTGTTGTTGTGGTCATTTTTGAAACTTGAGTTTGTATTTGAGTTCGATATTTCTATTTTTTTCTTTCTTGTAATTTTCAAACACAAAATAACAAAAAATTATTTCTTGTAGCATATTTTATTTAGTTTTTCTTTGGTAGAAAGAAAAATAAATGAAAAACCTAGTTTTCTGCTAGTTAGCTCTCTTTCTTTCTTTGCATTTTTTTGCATTGTTATTTGAAAAAGAAAAACACATTAGCATAGGATTTTGTTTTCTTCTCGTCTTGAAAGAATTTTGAAGGAAAAATAACAAAAAAATCTTTTTTATTTCTTCTTTTTATTTTCTTAAGAGGTCGCATTGTGCATCTTACATCAGAAAGTGAAAGAATTGCATTTCAAGGTTTGAAAGATTGTTCATGCATTTTTTTTTTTTTAAACTTGTTTTCATTGAATAATTAGTGTAAAGTTTTCTTTTCTAGTTTTATTATAAGTTTAATTTTTGCAAGAGTCTCAAATAACATCAATTTCACTAACATATCCTTACAGTTAATAAAATGAACCTTAAACTTAAAATGTACTAGACTTTGTTTCTAGGGTTAAAAAACAAGCTTAGGTTTAGGGCCTTAGTTTAGGATTGGAGAGATAACTCACCAAGGCCAATAAAAAAACATAGGAGTTTAATTTATGGAGAGTCAAACCAAATTGTCGTATAAGTGTGGTCAATAAACTCCTCTCACACAGAAGCCAAACATGAGGTCATGTAAGGAAGAGCCAAAGAGATAACCCCTCCAAATCTTGACCAAGCATTATGGAGAGATCATGTTTTGGGGGTTTCATTGGTGACTTTACCTCCATGAGAGGTGGAGAGGTTTCATTGGTGCCTTTACATCTAATATAGGGATGGATGTTTTAGAAGCACAACAACATAGGTTAGAAAAAATCAATGAATTGGATGAGATTCAACAAGATGCACTTCAACATACTATGTACTATAATCCAACAACAAATAATGAAATGGCATGAAAAATTCATAAAAAAGAAGAAATTCAAACCACGTGACTGGGCTCTCTTATCTGATTCTAAATTTAAAAAATTTAAAGGAAAGCTCAATACTCGCTGGTTAGGGCCATATGAGATAGAGACAATTTTTTATAATGAATCAATTAAAATAAAAATTATTTATGAGGAAATTTCCTTTTCAATAAAGGGGCATAGACTAAGATTATACCAGAAGCCTTCAAATATAAAAGAATTTATCCATAATATGCTTTAACAACCAAATATGGAGATAGTGAATAAGGGAAATTCTTCTCCTTCTCTTATCCCATAATGATATTTATTTTTCTGTTCTTTGTGTGTGTAATAAAAAGTAAAGAAAAAAATTAAGTGCAGTCTGTGAAAGCTAGTTTACTAGCGCAACTGTGCAATAATTCTATTTGAAAACCAATGATTTGACGAATAGAATTCAAGTTTTCTAAATTATCATAGGATTTATCCAAGAAAAATCTTGTTCTTGATTTCTTAGCAACAAAATTCTTGTCAGTTTGCAAAAAGTCATTTTTTGCAACACTTAGCCAGATAGATTGTTTCTCTTTAGATTTTAAAAAATTGAAAGTTCTAGAGTTTTTCATATTTTTTAGATTTGTTATCAGAAGAAAATTCAGTATCAGTTGTTGGATTGTTCAAGTTTTTCTTCTTGTTTTCATAATTTACTACTGTAGTATGCTATATTTTCTCCATACCAGACATTATAATTCAAGATTTAGACTTCACTGGTAAAATGGTTCTATATAGAAGGTTAATTTCCGCAATTGCAGAATTTTATGTAGTTACAAACACTTTAAGTAGCTATTGAAAGTCACCTGTAGCTATTCTTCAAGCCATTGCTAGTTATTAACTTATTTTTAAAACTAGCTTGCAACACAAGATTAATACGATTTGAGAATTTCATGCAAATTGTCATGAAATTCAACTCTGTAGACTTTATTAGTAGCATCAACACTCTTCAGATAATCTTCAACAACATCAGTACTCTTCATATTCTTAAGTAAAATAAACACTTTTAAGATCACCTTCAACAACATCAATACTCTTCATATTCTTCAACAACATCAATGCTCTTCATACCGTCTTCAACAACATCAACATTATCTCAAGATTCTTCACCATTCTTCATTGGCATTAGCACCCTTCACCTTCACAATATTTAGAAGATTCAAAACTTTCTTCCATAATATGCAACAATAAACGAGTTAGTTTCAACAACATAACCAACATTCAAACTCAATCATGGTCCAACTCCAACTTCAAAGGTGATAAATTCTTTAGGTTGTAGGTAAAATCATAAGGTAATAATTCTTTAAATAATTTTTGCATTTGGAATTATGAATTGTGAGAAGGATGGGAAAACCATAGATTCAATATACATTTACTTTGTTTTTCCAAAAGTCTATCGTATCCTCTTACCAAATCCTAGGGAATTCCTCTAATTATACCTCTGAAACCATATCATAAGTATCCACCTGCTCATATATCAAAAACTCTATATATTTCAACATGCATTATACATAGTGATTGATTAGACTGATAAGGCGATCCAATCATGCAAGAGTTCTTCCATAAGTTGGATCAATGGAATGAATTTTGGCATGACCGTTTGCATGATTTGAATTGTGGATACCATCATAGTTGAAGTCACCTGATTTTCTCTCTTCATTCGTAATTTTTCCAAATCTTCCCTGTTTTTTTCCCGTTTTTCCTCTGATAAGAGTATTTTTCTATTCAAAATTCTTTCTAACTCTACAAATTTGAGGCATGGGACTTGTGGTAAGGCATGAAATGATTGGGATTGAAATCCTGGAAGATTATTCAAAATGCATGAGGTGATTTCAAACAGTCATATGGTTGCCTTTCTTACAAAAATTTTAGGGGCATGACAAGCAAGTAACTAAGGCTTTTGCAGAGTCATTTGATGGAAAACAAGCTCGAATTGGAAACCTCCAGCTGCAGTTATCCGAAGATTTTATTTCAAAATATACAAGGCTACCTCAAGGCGGTGAAAAATGGTTCAAGAATGAGAATATTAAAGGGCAAATTGGAAAGACTTCCTCAAGGACCCAACATAGGAAACCAAGTGGAACAAAGGTATGTCCACTTTTGAGTTCAAGAAGAAATATAGAGATATTTTATTTATCCTTCATAATTGTGTGATTGGTGAAGGCAGGTATGACATTGTGTTTTACTATCATCTCAGATTGCTCATGAATTTTTTTAAGGGGCGCTAATTAGATATTCATTTCTATATATTGAAAAATTTAAATAAAATGGTGTTATCTATACAATGTAGCCCCAAGAGTTTAAAGAGGAGTTTGTTTCACTTTGGGTTGGTTAAGATTCTAGTTGAAGCCAGATTACAGGAAAAAAACCACAATTCCTGATACAAAGTCATTTTTTCAAGGAACCTACACAACAAAAGGTCAGAGGGTCGAAACACAAAAGTGCCAAAAACAGGGTTTGTGATACAGAGCTTAGTGTTTCCAGGTTGAAAATATTGGAAATGGAAGATTAAATTCTTGAATTAGAAAATATAGAGATGAAATAAGAGGAATTGGAGAATGCAGAAGCTGAGAATGATGTAGAACCATAGAATAACACAAAACCATAGAAGAAAAGTGAGAAGCCAAATCTTAAAGCAACGAAGAAAAAGAAAATGTAACATATAGGATGGAAAACAAGGTCAGGGTTTTATACCTTGAACCTAGGAAACCCAGAGGATGAACTTGAGGGAAAATTATAAGGGAATTTGATAAAATTGAGGTCAATTGTTTGAAGCCACAAAAGGAAATAGGTGGTGAAAATTAAAATCCCAAGAATTGGGAGGAAGAGAAGAGGCCTTGTAGAATAAGAAGAGAAAAATTGAGGCCATTATGTGTCGAATGACTAGAAGCATGAAAACGTGCTTCGCTGTAGAAAAAAATGATAGTATCCAAGTTCGTGACAAAGAAATAATTAAGCTTGAGGAATTTGATAAGGGGAAACATAATGGTTTAAAGAGAAAAAATTCAAGTACAAATCCCAGATCTGAATCATTCATTATCTCTGCTCCCAGCTGATAAGACAAAAATGAATTTCCAAATTATGATTATGATGAAGGAGACAGGGAATTTGATCACCATGTGACTGATTATGAGATACTTGCAGCCACTAAAGTTGATAAGGAACCAATAATTGATATAGCATCCACATCCTTTAAAGAAAATTGAGTTAGAAAGGTTAGGAAATTGAAAGAGGAAATCAAGGAGTTGGAACTCCTTGACAGTCATATTAATACTAAAATTGAGATATTGAAGGCCATCATTTTTTATTTACAAAGAGATAAGGAATAGTTGGAGGCCCAAAAGAAATTTCTAGTAAGAAAGGCCAGGAGATGGTACATTCAAAGAAGACAAGGAAAAATCAGAATCAGAAGATTGAGGAAAATTTTGAATGAGGAAATAAGTCATATACAAGACTTATCTTTAGGACTGATCATTTTGATTAATTCTTCAGAAAGAGATTAAGAGAAAAGGTGTCAACAATTTTGAATTTTTGTTGAAGGAAGATGAGTACAATTTTGGTTGCATGAGGACATGCAACATCTTTTTTGTGGGGGAAATGTTGAGTCCTCAAAACATATTATTTTTGTCACTTTTCTATCTTAAACTTCCATCCAAAACTTGTACTTATCAACCAACTTATATCCTGTTTTACCCTTTTTTCCATAAATATCTTTCTCAACTACATAACTTGTGTATTGATGTATATTAGAGGTAAATTTTCCACTCTGAGCTCATTTCTATTCTTCTTTATGGAATTTTATTTAATTGGTTATTATTTTTAATGAGTCATTATAAAATCTCTAATTATGTAGAAACTCAAATACAGTTCTATAGCCACTAAATTATTTATGCAGCAGAATCGTTGTTCTATAGGGTCACACACACTCCAAGATTGAACCCCGACTTGTAGAATATGCCAAATCAGTTCTTGAATCTCTTCCACCTATCATTTCAAGCAAAGAATCCTATAAATTAGCACAAGAGACAAGTCAAACCTACTGTCAACGTAAGAACAAGTGGGGAATTACACGATCTGGGTCTTCATCAAATTAGCACGAGATCACATCAGACAAATTCATGCATTCTATCATGAATTTCTCCATTATTTGGATGACAAGGCCTATTCTATATAACCACGATCTATTAGATCTGATAAATACACAAGTGTTATTTCCTTTGTAAAACAATTTATATGATCCCTAAGAATTAGATCTATGCGATCTTGCGTGCAATGTATAAATATAGATTATCATAACCTTTAGAGGATGAATATTATTGATATCATACTGCTGTAAAACTCATATTATTATTTGGAATTAATATATTATAAGTTTAGTTTCATATGTTCTTTTGTAGTAGCGTTCCCTAAGCCAGGAGGGCCTACCGAGGAGGAGTGTGTTGCTCATTTAATTTGTTCTTGGCATTTATTTATTTATTAAGTCATATGATTTGCATTTCTGGTTATTTCATTTTCTACAAATTCATTTACTTTTGTTTACACAAGGACACTAACATAGAAAACATTAATTGAATAAATTATTGTTATTTCAACTACATGAACTCTCATTGACTTAGATGATTGAAATATTGTAGTTAATGATTCGGTAAATTTATGATCTTAAGTGTGTAGAATTGTTCTCTTGTCTTTATTAAATTTTTTTCTTCATCATTAGTAATTACAATGGTTTTTTTTGTATCTAAACAAAAACTCTATTTATGTAGCTAAACAGTAAACAATTTTCCCTTTTGCATAAATAGATAGATTATAGGATAATACCTGCAAATAATTTGCATGCACTTCATTAGTTTATGATCCCTAGGTTGATGATTTAATGTAGCTGAGTTCACCTAATTGAACTGACTGACAAGGAAATTATGGGGATACTATGAGAAACACATTCTTTAGTCAATTGATAAATATTGACAAATAGATCCAATTAAAGAGCACACTCAACAATTTCAAAAACTAAGTCTCAATTAAAGAGAACACTCAACAATTTCAAAAATTGATTCTGAGGGTAAATAACATTTCATAGGATGATTTTTTATATCTCTTTATGGGAACTTTAAAGGAGAACATTCAACTTGAGGTGAATCTCTTTGAACCCAAATCCCCGGAGAATTATTTCAGTGCGGAAAGGAAAGTTGTAGGTAAAAATATGGCTACTAGAAGAGTGTCCACTAACAATTATAGGGAGCACCATGCTCATTCATCTAACCTCACTAAACCTCCGAGGTTGAAACCTCAACAAATGGATGAAATAAGAGGAAAGGGACTATGTTTCAATTGTGAAAACAACTACAGTAATAAGCATAAATGTGATGAGAATAAATTATTCTACATAGATTGTGAAGAGGAAGAAGATCAATAATTGGAACCATCACAAGACCTAGAACTATAAGAGACTAATCCAACCACACAATATTTCCATGCATTGGTTGGAATCAATAATTTGCAAATCCTCAATATAGAAGGATATATCAAAAACAAAAAGGTAACAATGTTGATTGATTATGGTAGTACCCATAACTTCATTAATTGCAAATTAATGAAACTTCTTGATTTCTTTGTATTTCCAGTACCAGAGTGTCAAGTAATGATTGCAGATGGAGGTACCATAAATTGTCCAGGGAAGTTAAATAGTATTAAGCTCAATATGGGGGAGTATTTACTAAATATTCCCATTATTTCAATCCAAATGGGTGGTTATTATGTTGTATTAAGGGTCCAATGGTTACAATAATTGGGAATCATGGATCTTAATTTTCAAGAGCTTTTCATAAGATTTTCCTTAGAAGGCAATGAAATTGAACTCAAAGGTATCCAATGGAATCCCTTTAAAGTGATAATCTCTAAAATCATGACAAAATTACTCAAAAAGGGACACGATGGTGTAATCACACAATTATGCTCACTAGATGTTCAAACATCTATACCCTCTTCTCTAGTGGATCTCCAAAAAGTAACCAACAATGTTTTCAAGGCATTTGGAGAGATTCATAAGTGTCTTCCAACCACTTGAGATCATGACCATGTTATTCATTTGCAAATAGGAAGTGTACCACCTAACATTAGGCCTTACAGGTACCCATATGCACAAAAGAGTGAAATTGAGCATATGATTCGAGACATGTTAGAGGTTGGAATCACTAAACCTAGTTAATGTGATTTCTCTTCACCAATGGTGGTGATTACAAAAAATGATGGTTCATTGTATATGTGTCCACATTATATAAAAATCAACAAAATGACTATTAAATATAAGTTTCCTATTCCTATCATTGATGAATTGCAAGGAGTAGTTTTTTTTCCTAAGTTGGATCTTTGCTCTAGATATCATCAAATCATAATAAGGCAAGAAGAAATTCCTGAAACAACCTTTAGAACACATGAAGGCCATCATGATTTTTTGGTGATGACATTTGGCCTTACTAATGCACCTTCAACATCTCAAACCTTGATGAATTCTATTTTCAAAACCTTACTCAAAAAATTTGTGTTAGTATTTTTTGATGATATACGAATATACAACAAATCTTGGGAAGAGCATGTACACCATGTTGAAATGGTCTTAAAAATATTGGAAGAAAAAAAATTATATGCAAAGCCTTCCAAGTGTTCCTTTAGGGTTCAAGAAGTGGAATATCTAAGTCACATTATATCTCATTAATGTATCATAGTGGACCCTAACAAAATTAAATCTATGATGGAATGACCAATCCCAAAAATCTTGAAGAATATTAGAGGATTATTAGGATTTCAGGGATATTACCATAGGATTTTCAAGAATTATGGTAAAATAGTAGAAACTCTAACAATGCTATTAAAAAATGAGGCATTTTCTTGGACTGAAGAAGCAATAAAATATTTTGAAAATTTGAAGGAGGCCATGTGTATGAATCCTATTCTAGCCATGTGTATGAGTCCCATCCTAGCCATGCTTCACTTGACAAAAACCCTTATTGTGGAGTGTGATGCCTCATGACATAGAATTGGTGTAGTTTTAATGCAAGAAGGAAGGCCCCTTTCCTTTTAAAGTATCCATATTAAAGGAAATAAATTAATCAAACCCATTTTTGAAAAGGAAATGTTGGCCATGTTACATGCAGTTAAAAAATGGCTCCCTTTCCTAATAGGAAGAGACTTAAAGGTAAAAATAGATCATGATAGTTTGAATTGCTCCTCGAAACAAAGTGATCTGGACTATGTGGAGAATGACATGAAGGTGAAAATATAACAAGGAAACACACAAAGATATTGCAAGAAATACAATAATACAATTAATCTTAGACTCTATTAATGAATGGAATAGAAAAGACTATAAAATGAAAAGCACACAAATGATGGTAGAATGGTGGTAGCTTATCCATGAAGAGAGATGTTTCAACTATGCTCAAACGTAAGAAGATTATTATAAAGAGGCCTAAAAGTGACCCTTTATCATAAGCATGAATCCAAAGAGGAAAAAAAACTCAACATCCAAAAACCTAACCCTAGGAGATGAAGCACCAAAAGGATTTGTGGGCCTCGAGGTGGCTAGTAGGCACACCAACTTCTTGGGGGCACAACTTTTTCATACGATATCCATTTTAGGTGCACGATATCTCGTTGGAAAAAACTAATCGAGAACTAAAATTTTTGGTAGGCTAGTGAATTCCATGGCAACCATTTGTGCAAGAATGGCCAAAAAACACCATTTAGGGCCTCAAAACAACCCCGAAAGTTTGGGACCCAAAAAATTGCCATGTGTAATTATTATTAATTAGTGGAATAGGTGGGTGGCCACCAATATCCACCTGGATTGTTACTCCCCCCTTAATAATCAATGATCCACATTGTTTCAAGTTCCTCCATCAGATGGGGAACCTTCTGCCAAATCTAACTCCTGGTGAGTCACTTGCATTGATGAAGAAGTTGTCTTGCTTTGACGACTTGATAGAGTTAGATGTTCTATTGGTAGATTCCCTTCATATTGGTCTCCATTATTTGATCAATTGTCCCCTACTCAATGCAGTCATGATTGATTTTTGTAGGGGATAAGTTCTTGGTCACGTCCAAAGTTTCCGGGAGAGGTGGAAAATATGGTCAAATGATTTCCACCTTAAATACAAGGTGCAATCCAAGGAAAGTGGAAATACTTAAATCAAAAGTATTCTCACCCACAACCTTGGTGATAGTGTAAGGCTCTTTTCTGAGTGAGAAAACATTTCGATGGTGTCATGTGAGGCACTATTTCTGGAAATGCAACCACACCTTATCTCCCACCTCAAACTTGTGTGGTACCCAATGTTGATCATGGCATTGCTTCTACTTGGCATTGGATTTTTTCAAAATATCATGAAATTGTTGTTGGATGTGTTGGATTCATTCAAAAAATTTGGTTGCTCGATCATCCTTGGTCTAGGCATGGGAGGACTCTTCCTATGCAGTTGCAATGGGTAGAGCTACACCAATGGGGGCTAATCGATGGAACCCCAAGAACAACTGAAAAAGGTTGTGGTCAATAGAGTTGTGGAGGGATTTGTTGTAGCTATGTTGAACACAAGGAAGGATTTCATTCCATGTGCATGGATGTTTGTAATTGTACATCCTCAAGATATTAACAATCATCTTATGGACTAAATTTGTTTGTCCATTAGTATGTGGGTGGAAGGAATTTGATTTGGTTATCTTGGTGTCCGTCATCAACCATAGGCTAGGCTAGAAATTACTCAAGAAACTTCTATCTCGATCTTAAATAATGGTTAGTGGGAGACCAAAATGAACCCAAACATGCTCAAAGAAGAGCTCACTATTGTCTTTTGTTGTGATACTCTTCTTCCAAGGTGCCAAAATGGCCATCTTAGAGAACTGATCGACAACCACATAGACACAATCATTACCATGTTTGGCTGAGGGAAGACCTAACATAATCCATGGATATTGACTCCCAAGTCTTGTTCGGGGTAGGTAAAGGAGAGTACGACCCCTACTTCTTGATGGCAGGTTTAGTAATGACACAAGTGGTGCATTATGTAATATACATGATGATGTCCTTTCAGAGTTTCAAATAGTAGAAATATTGTTTCTACACAACAATTGTCTTCTCCAAACCAAAGTGTCTTGCCACCCAATTGTAATGCACCTCCCAAATCATCTTCTCACACTCGCTTGAAGGAATGAGACATCTAGATGGCCCGAGTGGCATAAAAGTGCATCCTGGAGGTGAATGTTTGGAACTTGTGTCCCTGTTCCTAGTGCCCAATATGTAGTAACGAATTTAGGGTCATTTTCATACAATTGGGGCCACCTAGATGTCTCATGTCCACAAGAGTCAAGAACCATGCTTAGTGCCACAATTGGAGGTCAATTGAGGTAGTATGCAACTCGATTTATGCTATACTTATTGTACTTAAATTTCAAGTGGAATTTTTGTAGGTATGTAGACCATTTTTGGTGGCTTTCATTCTATAAATTTCCTCGTGTCTACATGAATTGCAAAGGCTTATGATCAATGTGGATGATGGTTTCCTTTCCCATAATATAATTCTTACACTCTAGACATTCATGTATAATGGAGTGCATTTCCTTATAATAATTGGGATACCTATGAAATGTATCAGAGAGTGACTCATTTTTATAGGCCATCGAATTCCCATGTTGAGTGAGGACTACACTGATAGAATAATCTAAATCACCTATCTCAATATCAAATGGTCGTTGCAGGTCAAGAAGAAGGATTGGTGTTGAGGAAAGGTAGAATTTAAAATCCTTGATTGCTTTCTGTTGTGATGCAGCCCAAACATATTTGTCCTTGGCTCCACCCTTGGTCACTTGGCCTAAGGACCAAGTGGTATGACAGAACCACAACACAAAACTATGGTATAAGTTGGCGAGTCCCAAGAATTTGCAGAGCTTGATTAGTGTCTTCAAGGTCAGCCAATCACAAATGACTTGGATTTTGGATGGATCCACATGCACACCTTGCTCATGCATGATGTATCTCAATTATTGAATTATCTGCATGTCGAAGGAACACTTCTCCAAATTCACATATGACTTGTGCTATTGCAAGGTGCCCAAGACTTGTCGAATTTGATTCAAATGCTCCTCCTAGGTTTTTATAAAGAAGATGATGTCATCTAGATATATGATCATAAAGGAGTTTGTAAATGGCCGCAATATATCATCCATCATCCACATGAATGTGGTCAGGGCATTAGTAAAGCCAAAAGGCATGAACAACCACTCGAAGAGACATTATTTAGACTTGAAGGATTCCTTTCATACATCTGTTTTCTCAATTAACACTTGGTGGTAGCTTGACTTCAGATCAATCTTACTAAAAAAATTGGTGCCCTTGAGATGATTTAAAAGATCATCAATCCAAAAGATCTGGTAACAGTTCTTGACTATGATATTTTTCAAGGCTTTGTAATCAATACAAATTACAATGTCCCATCCTTGTTGTGTATTAGAACAATTGGGCTCCCACAAGGTGAGGATATTGGTCGAATGTGGTACTTCAAAATTAGCTCTTGGATATGGCATTTGATTTCTTCATTCTCCATAATAGAGTGCCTATATACACGATCGTTAGGAACAAGAGCATTGGGTGTCAAATCAATTGAGTGATTTACCTGATACTGCAAAGGCACCCCATTAGGTGACGCAAAGATGTATTTTTTTCTTCTATTGTCTTTTCCACCTGCTTATGTTGTGTAGAGAGACCTCATGCAGAGGTTTTGGCAGTTGTAGTCATCTTTCGTTCACTTTTGACCGGACCATAAATAGGAAAAATATCTCGGTCTGAGAGATCACCTTTCTTCACTTCCTCGTGGAGATCAAAGAGACCGCAATAGTTGGGACTTCCTCTGGTACCCTATATATTTTACCTCCCAAATTAATAATGAAACTACGGGGCCTATATTTTTAAACAACATGATGCTTCCACATATATGTTTTTCCTAAAAGAACATATGAAACTTCAAGTGGGGAAACATAAAAAAATACCTCATATTTGAAGGGCTTGATGTCCTAGTGCAAGCGGCATTGTTGGTTGATGTAAATGTCTCATCCCCGATCCAACCGATGGTGTATGGCTAAGGGTGCAACATCATTATCATATTCAACCTCTTGACTACCTCTACTGAGATTAGGTTCTTCTTTCTACCATTGTCAATAATGAAATGGAGTGGGGTCCCCTTCACCCACACCTGTGAGTGGAAGGGGTGCTCCCCTTATTCAGGCTCCTCTAGTTCCTATGGATAGACCTTTGTGGCAATGATGGTAACATTGGGTTCCACATCAATGATCCATTTTCCATTATCTGGCTCCAAATCAGAGTCTGAGTTGGAATCCAACTCCGTGGCTTTAATCTCAACCAACAATTAATGTTTGAAGCAACATTCATCAGTGTTGTTCCAAGGGATTTTGTGGAACTCCCACCACTTTCCAGTGTCCTTCTTTGACTTACCATTACCCTTGTTTGCTTGTGCCTTGGACTGGTTGTCCTAGGGCTGGCCATCCTTTATCTATCCTTTGTTCTGGGAGTTAGGGCCACCTTTACCATGCTTTTGTTGCGATGGGTTTACATAACTCAAATCTCTCTTATTATTTTGCTTGAGCTTTTGCTCGATCTTGTCAGCATATCAATAAGAGGATCCTAGTGAGGAGATGTCCATGAACTCCATATCTATTTGGATGTACCTATTTAGGCCATTGTAGTACTTTATAACCAGGTGTTCCTCATAGTATTTAATACCCAAATTTATTCATAAAGTATGGAATATGTTGGTGTACTTTGGCATTGTTTGGTATCTCTCTTGATGTAGATTTTTCCATACTGTGTATTGGTAATCGTAGTTTCCAATAGGGTAGTATTACTCCTTGAGGGAATAAAAAAAAGTCACCCAAGTGGGTTCTTACCCAAAAATTGTAGACTCATCTTCGACATGTTTCTCATAGTAAGTTTCCCACCAATATCTGAGATGGGGAAGGTATTTAAGGAGTGTAAAGGTGATCTTTTCACCATTGGAAAAACTTTGGATAGAGAAATAACCCTTTATCATACTTAACCATTTTTCCAAAGTGTAGGAATCTATATAGACTTCAAATAAAGGAATGTAAAAGTTAACTTGTACCTTGAAGGGCATCACACCTCTGAAGTGACTACTGGTTGAAGGTGCCTCCATTGTTGTTGGCAATCGTCAAAGGACCTAGGAGAAATTATCCATCATATTGTTCCTTTGTCACGCGAGGGTTTGCTTGAGAAACAATTTGATAGGATCTCCTAATATATCGTCTCTCGTTTCTTCTGCCATGGGAGGCCACTTGGGCCGATGGGATTTTTCTTCCCCAAGCTCAACCAGTGAAGTCCCAACTCATGATAGCCTGACCTCGTCGAGGACATGGACATAGGAACAAAAAAGAGAATATCTCTCTAATACCATTGATCCAAACTATGTGGAGAACAACATGAGGAAAAAAATATAACAAGGAAACACACAAATATATTTCTAGAAATACAATAATATAGTTAAACTTCGATGCTATTAATGGATGGAATAGAAAAAACTATAAAATGCAAAGCACACAAACTAGGTAGAATGGTGGTATCTTATCCATGAAGAGAGATGTGATGAATACACTCATTCACAAGAATTTGATTAAAAAGAGGGTGAAAAGGGCCTTTTATCATAAGAATAAATCCAAAGAGGCAAAAACCTAACCCCAGGAGATAAATCACCAAAAGGATTTGTGGGCCCCAAGGTGGCTAGTTGACATGTCAACTTCTTGGGGGCACAACTTTTGCATATGATCTTTGTTTTGGGTGCATGATAGCTCGTTGGAAAGAATTAACTGATAAATACAACTTTTGGTAGGCCAGGGAATTGAGTGGTAACCCTTGTCCCTCAAATGGACAAAAAACACCGTTTAGGGCCTCAAAACAACCTCGAAATTTTAGGACTTGAAAAACAATAGAAAATTTGCCAAGATGTGGAATCATTCCAAATTACTGGAACATGTGGGTGGCCACCAATATCCACCTATATCAAAATGATTGTCTTCAGAAGAGAAACAAAAATGGGTTACGAATATGCTACGTTATAACTTTGAAATTATCTACAAAAAAGGAAAACGAAATATGGTGGCACATGCACTTTCAAGGAAAGAAGAAGAAATAAAGGGTTGGTTGTGTGCTATTTCCATTATGTAATCTAATTGGGTGGAACAATCAAGCATAGAATGGAATCAATATCAAAAGTTATGCAATATCATTCAATAAATATAAGAGGACCCAAGTGCATTAGAAAAATTTGTGTGGAATAATGTTTTATTGTGGTATCAAGATTGCCTATATTTATGTAAGAATTCTCAACTCAGATAGAAGGTCCTTTTGGAATTACACACTTCTACTATAGGAGGACATTCAAGGTTCTTGAAAGATTACCATGGGATCAAGAAGGATTTGTTCTGGGAAGGTCTTAAAAGTAATGTTCAAAATTTTGTAGTTGAATATGTGGTCCACCAACAAAATAGGGGAGAGACAATCAAGACCCTAGGTCTCCTACAACCATTATCTATACCAAGTCAACATTGAGAAGAGGTTTTAATGGATTTTATTATAGGTCTATCCAAGCATTAAGGAAACAATTTCATCATGGTAGTAGTGGATTGACTCACAAAGTATGCCCATTTTTGCCTCCTTTCCCATCCTTTTAAAAAATGTACATAAGCCATAACATTCATGGAAATAATTCATAAGATACATGGAAGCACTAAGATTATTGTAATTGACAGAGATCCAATTTTCAATAGAAATTTTTGGACTAAATTATTTTCTTTTTTGGGTACTCAATTGGCTCATAGCTCCTCTTATCATCCTTAATCCAATGGGAAAATTGATGTTGTGAATAAATGTTTAGAAGGGTATATTCATTGCTTTTAATATGATAAGCAGACACAATCGGTCAAGTGGTTTCCCTTGGAAGAATGGTGGTACAACACATCCTTCCATACTTCATCAAAAATGTCCCCATTTATGACACTTTATGGATATCATCCTCCATCCATCGCATCACCTTTAAAAGGGAAAGAGAAGGTTCAAGTTGTGGAGGACCACATATATCACCAACAAGAGGCTCTCAAACTATTGAAGGACAACTTGGTTACAACACAAAATAGGATGAAACAACAAGCAAATCAACATCCCAACGAAAGGAAATTTGAAGTTGGGGATTGGATATTTTTAAGGATACAACCATACAAACAAATTCCCCTCAAGAAATGAAATAAGGAAAATAAATTAGCAACAAAGTATTATGGTATTTATAAGGTATTGTAGAGGCCCTGGAAGTATAGCTTACAAATTAGAGTTATCAACATCTTCATGTGTACATCTATTCTTCTATGTTTCTTTCTTAAATAAGGTAATTAGAAACAATATCCAAGTTCAAACTATTTTACCAAATATCTATGAAGAATGGAAAATCATACTAGAACAAAAACAAATCCTCAAAACAAGGGTTAAGAAGCCATGAAATTGAGAAATTACTGAGTACCTCGTCAAGTGGAAGAACCTACCAATATAATAAGCGACATGGGAAGATGATTTCTTCATGTATAACAATTTGTAGCTAATCAAGTGTTGATGGAAACACTTTTTTTAATGGAAGGGGTGTGTTAATCCATAGACAAAGCCCCATGTAAAACCCTAGATATTTATTTGTTATATTTCTATTATCGGTTTTACACTTTAATTATAATTGTACCTTTTGTCTCCTATATATATACTAAGGAGACCAATTTTTAGTATCATTTCATCTTGTACATTTTTTCTATTGTAAAATGAGGTTTCCCCCTTGAAGAGGCTTCACATTCATTCTTCTCTCTTTATCAAGGTGTTGAGTTATTTATCTCTCTCTCTCTCTATGATATTTAGGTTGTTTAGTGCATTACAATTATGGTTATAGGCTAGGCACGAGAATACAAAATTATTTCATAGGTATGCCAATTGTAGAAATAATATAACACTATTTGGAAAATTGATAAGGGATATGGTACATGTGCTACAAATTTCAAGGATATGGATTTTGAAGAAGTAAAGCATTTTTATTCCCTTTTCAAGGAAGACTCGCATGCCACAATAGAATGAGTGATTGGGTTTTCAAACTCCTTACCTTTATTTTTTAATGAGGATGATAATTAGGCCTTGATAAAGGAGGTTGGGAAAGAAAAATTGTATCAAACTATGTAGATATTTGAGAGGGACAAAGGTACTAGGCCTGATGTAATACATATGGAATTATTCTTGGGATACTTTGATTTTACAGATGATATTTATGAAGAGTGGTGAAGACAACAATAACTCAATGGAAAACGTTCAGAGCTTTCAATACAACATTCCTAGAATTGATTTGAAAACAATATATTCCTACAAACTTTGCGAAGTTTAGACCGATGCTATTGAGTTTTTTTGGAATTAAATTGTGCGCAATATTTTCATTTGTCCAACATTTCAAGTGGACACTCCACCCATCATCAGGGACATATAATACTAGTTTTTCTCATTATGTTATTTCATATAAAAAATTATCTCAAAGGTAATTTGTAATATACCAGATATAAAAAGTATGCAGAACAGAAATAAAATGCTAGAAATGGCAGAATAACATCAATATAACCAGAACAATCACCACAATAGAACTGAAATGATATAAGAACAACAACATAAATAACACTTTGATTCTGAAATCAATGTTCACAGGCCTCTTCGAGGGGGCAACCTCCAGTTGAGCAACGCTTTATTACAATATTATCCAAGCTAGGGTTCTCATACCCTAGACTCATATTTATACTAAATATGTCTATTAAAAGAAGCATATAGAGGAAGATCCTTCTAGAAGAAGAAGCTTCTATTAGGTATTCTTACATCCTCCTTATTCTATTTTATTGAAAGGCCTTATTAGTATTGACCTTTAATACATCTGACTATATTGTTCTACCTATGTGCGGGTTAGGACCCTAACGTGTTCGCCCCCTTAAAAACAACCTTGTCCTCAAGGCGTAAGATGAGGAAATTGCTGAAGGATGGTACTTGGTTCCCAAGTGGCATCTACTGGAGTTGTATCTTTCCACTGGAATAACACTTCCTTGATGGTTTTCTGACGTAGGTGACGTTCACACTGGTCCAAAACTGCTTCTGGCTGTAGCCGAATGGATCCTTCTTCAGCTAACTTGGGAAGGTTGGTTTGAATTTGGCACTTATCTCCAATCACCTTCTTTAAGCATGAAACATGAAAAACAGGATGTAGCTTTGAATGGCTGGGAAAAGATAACTGATAGGCTACTTGTCCCACCCGCTTGAGAATGGTATAAGGACCATAAAATTTGGGTGCTATCTTATGAAAATGCTCAGCCTTGAGGGAAGTTTGCTTGTAAGGTTGCAGTCAAAGAAACACCTGATCCCCTTCTGCAAATTGACGTTCAGAGGGACCTTGATCTGCTTGTTTCTTCATGTGATTCTGTGCCATGACCAAATTCTCTTTGAGGGTACGAATAATATCCTCTCGAGCTATAAGTGTTTGGTCAACTTCCTGGACCTTCGAGGCACTTGGTAAGTATGAGAGAGCTGAAGGTGGCTTCTGTCCATATACCGCTTCAAAAGGAGTCATGCATGTAGCTGTATGGTATGAAGTGTTGTACCACCACTCTGTTAGGGGTAACCATGGAGCCCACTGATTTTGCTTTTTTAAGGAAAAACACCTCAAATATGTTTCCAAACACTTGTTGACAACTTCCGTTTGGCCATCAGTCTGGGGATGATAAGCTATGCTGAGATGCAATTCGGTGCCTTGTATCTTGAACAGTTCTTGCCAAAAATTGCTTGTGAAAGTTGGGTCGCGATCAGAAACAATGGAGTGCGGCATGCCATGAAGCTTGAAGACCTGATCCATGAAAATTTGGGCCACTGTGGATGTTGTAAACGGGTGTTGAAGGGTGCAGAAATGAGCATACTTGGAAATGAGATAAACAACCACCACGATGACTAATTTATTTCTCGATTTGGGTAAGCTGGTAATAAAATCCATAGAGATATCCTTCCAAATAGCAAGTGGAATCGGGAGTGGTTGTAGTGTGCCCAGATATTTGACCGTTTCTCCCTTGCTGCGTTGACACACATCACATTCAAAAACAAAATTACGAATGTCCTGTTTCATACCATCCCATAAAAATGAACGTTTGACCCTATCATAGGTTTTGGTGAACCCGGAGTGCCCTGCTGTGGGTGTAGCATGAACCTCATAAAGTACCATGGATTTAATCTTTGATTGTTTGCTTAATAACAAACGACCTTTGTATCGAAGTTCATCATGGAGCCAAGAGTACCCTGGGGAAGCTGTAGCATTGGACTGCAATTGTTGGATCAGATTCAAACTTTTGGGGATCTTGTAGCCATTCATGGCGAACGGCTTGGAGCCAATTTGGTACAATGAATGAAAGAGAAAAAATGGATTCTTCATCTTCATATTTTCAGGAAAGTGAATCCACAACCACATTGTCTTTTCCCTTCTTGTAAATGATCTCATAATCATATCCAAAGAGCTTAGTCACCCATTTTTGTTGTTCTGGGGAGGAAATGCATTGTTCTAGAAAATACTTGAGGCTTTGATGGCCTGTCTTAATTTGGAAACGTTGCCCCAATAGATAAGGGTGCCACAGATCAATGACATGCAAAATAGCCAACATTTCCTTTTCATAGATGGATTTTACCAGATTTCTTTCAGATAGTTGCTTGTTGGTAAAGGCCAAAGCTTGACCCTCTTTCATAATGACAACACCAATTCCTTTCCCTGAGGCATCACATTCCAACACAAAGGTCTTTGTGAAATCGGGAAGGGCGAGGATTGGAGTGGTGCACATGACCATATTCAAGGTTTGAAAAGCTTGATCAACGACTAGAGTCCAAGTGAAAGAGTTATTTTTGAGGAGAGCAGTGAGAGGTGTTGCAGTCTTCCCATAATTCTTAACAAACTTGCGATGATACCCTATTAAGCCCAAAACTCCATGCAAGATGTTAAGAGTCTTTGGGTGAGGCCAGTCTTGCATAGCTTCAATCTTTTTAAGATCCACCCTGACGCCATCCTTTCCAACCAGATGACCCAAGTATTCTACTTCTGAGGCGCCAAAATCACATTTAGACTGTTTCAGGAAATGTTGGTGTTGAGAGAGTAGATGGAGAACTCAATCCACATGAGCAAGATGGTCTGTCCAGGTTTTGCTATAGATGAGGATATCATCAAAGAAAAATAAGACAAAATGGCGAAGAAAAGGACAGAAGACATGATTCATGAGGCTTTGGAAGGTGGAGGGGGCATTACACAAGCCAAAGGGCATGAACAAAAATTCATAGTGGCCCTCATGAGTTCTAAAGGCAGTCTTGGGAATGTTTGCCTCTTTCATACGTATCTGATGGTAGCCCGAACTAAGATCAAGTTTAGTGAAGAATTGGGCGCCACTCAATTCATCCAGGAGGTCATCAATGACAGGAATGGGGAATTTCTCTTTGATGGTAAGTTTATTGAGGGCACGGAATTCAGAACACATTCACCAAGAACCTTATTTCTTTAGGACCATGACCACAGGAGAAGATTAGGGGCTCGTACTAGGGCGGATAACGCCTGCATTAAGGAGCTTCTGGACCATTTTCTCAATTTCATTTTTTTGGGAAAAGCGGTGACGATATGGACGAATACTGGGAGGAAGGATTCCGGGTACAAGGGGAATGGAATGATCATGAGCACCATGGGAAGGAGGGAGTCCTTGGGGAGTGGAAAAGACCAATTGATTTTTAGAAAGGATGGCTTGGAGGTCTTGCGGGACTGAGGGTGTCTCTGTTGCTTATATGGCATGGAGTTGGGCGATAACACCAAAGTGACCTTTTTTTAGTAGCTTTTCCATGCGATGGGAACTAATGATCTCAGGTGAACTAGAGATGATGCCTTGAAACTTATATTGGTGGCCCTCTTGGTCAAATTGCATGGTTAAGTCTTTAAAATCCATGAGAATGGGACCCAAAGTCCTTAGCCAGTCTACACCCAACACAATGTCACAACCTCCCATGTCGATAGCAAACATATGGGATTTCAAGTGGTAGCCACCAATTTGGAGACACACATTTTCACAACGCCCTCCACATTTCATGGAACCACCATTGGCAATCATGATTTGGAAATTATTGACAACATGGATGTAGCAAGTAGTTTCTTTGGCAATGTAGTGATGAATAAAATTATGGGTGCTGCCACTATAAACTAGAATGATGACCTTCTGATGCTTGATGTAACCAATTAGCTTGAGGGTTTGGGGAGCAAAGAAGTCAGTGAGAGCATTGAGGGAAATGATCGGTTCTACTTCGGGAGGGTCTGAGGGAGGGGTTATGTCAGTGGATTCAGGTGGCTCAGACATAAGGGGGGTTTCTACATCCTCTTCTGAAATATCCTCGGAGATGGCCATAATTTTTTTTTGTTCTCTACACTTGTGGCCAGGGAAATATTTATCATCACAGTTATAACAAAGGCCTTTGAGTTGGCATTCAACCATGGTCAATTTTTTGATCTTTAGTGGAGCTGAGGGAGTAGTGGGATTTACTGGTTTAGGGCGAGGGATGAAGGAGGGTTTTTGGTTTTGAGAAGGTACAACCTGCTGTGCTTCTTTATCTCTTTTAGTAGCCTCCACCCAACTCTGAGGCCGAGCCATGAGGCCATGGGCCTAAATCTCATCCCTGAGGCTGCTGTTAAAACACTCTTGGAAAAACGCATCATACATGCCCTCTGTTCTAAAAGCCAGGTGCTCAAAGGAAGCCATAAAGTCTTCCACTATTCGTAATTGTTTCAACTTTGTCAAATGGCCCAAATGGTTGGTGTCAGTGTCAAAGCGTTCATAAAGCTCTGCCACAAAGTGTGTCCAAGCAATATACCCTTGACGAGAAGTTTTTCTCCATTGCCACCATTGCCAACATTCTTGATCTAGATGGAGAACACCATATCAGAGTTTGGCCAAGTCATCTGTAATGTCGTATAAAGAGAAATAATGTTCCATTTGGGTTACCCAACCAGTGGGGTCCCAGCCATCAAATTTGGTCACATCCACCCGTGGAAGGCGTAGGTCACGTTGAAAGTGATGGTTCTGAAAGTTATGGGAATGAGAGGAATGGTTACCTTCAGTATGTGTAGGTGAGGAAGAGGAAGGGTTATCTGTAGGGATATACAGTTTGGTGCAGAGTGCCAAAAAGATAGATTCAAGTTGGGTGGTGAGGTCTTGTTTGATTTCCTCTATTGAGGACTGCATGGTTGTACTGATGGCGGCAAAATTAGCACTGAGTTGTTTCACTTCTTTTTGGGTCTCGATGAGACCAGATTACAAGGTGTTGAAGCGAGCTTCCAAGTCTTGGCTATGGGTATGGGCCATGAGGATGGGGGAACTGAAAAGGGGTGGGTGGGGTCAAATTTTTTTTCCTGAAAAATGATATGGATGAATGTGATAAGGGTGAAGAGATGAATCCAATGGAATAGGTCTCAAATAATGGTGAAAAAATTTCCAGATTTTTTTTATTTTTTTTAACACTTGCAAAGTTATATTCCGGTCTGAAGAATACCGTAGTGATGAAATTCCCAAATACTTATCCAGGAAGAAATGTGTAGTGATTTGGCAACCCGAACACAGTTGCGCGGCAATAGATATTGTATGTTTTAATTTTTTGATGTTTTTGTCCCCAAGGGTTAGGTATTCAAGGGTTCTACAGACAAGGGTTTGCCTTGTGCTATAGCTCTCTGATATACATGCAGGGTCCAATAGTAGTACTCGACCCAATATGTTAGGGCACTAACTAAGGAGGATAGACCGTACCCTTAGCCGTACTACCTGACTACCCAGGTACTAGAGAGTATCTTCCCAAGTGTTGTTCTCAATGACACTATAGCAGTCAGGCGGCCGATCGTTTTATCTAAAGAGGGCTTCAGGTAATATAGGCTGATCCGTACACAGGTGTTATCTGATGCACTACTACTCAAAGGGGTACCAACAGGGGTTACAAGGGTGGCCAACAGATGTGTGCTTAAGAACCACTTGTATTTCCTACGCGTATGAATCCCTAAACCACAGGTTTATGCGCATAATGGCAGATCTCTGTGGCTTAAGGACGTCGGAATACGTCTCTACCCTGAAAAAAATTTAACCCACACTTTCTGCCGAGGAAAGTGATTTGATACCACTTGTAATATACCAGATATAAAAAGTATGCATAACATAAATAAAATGCTAGAAATGGTATAATAACAGTAATATAACCCAAACAATCACCACAATAGCACTGAAATGATATAAGAAGAACAACAAAAATAACACTTTGATTCTGAAAGAAATGTTCACAGGCCTCTTTGAGGGGGAAACCTCCAGTTGAGCAGTGCTCTATTACAATATTATCCAAGCTAGGGTTCTCGTACCCTCGACTCCTATTTATACTAAATATGTCTATTAAAAGAAGCATCTAGAGGAAGATCCTTCTAGAAGCAGAAGCTTCTATTAGGTCTTCTTACACCCCCCTTATTCTATTTTATTGAAAGGGCGTATTAATTTCGTCGTCGACATTTCGAATCCGAATCAGGATTCATCATCAGGACTAATTGTCGAGTTAGAGCTAGTTGATCGTCATCAATTAATACTATAAATGCAGGACAATTAAAAGTTATTTAATTGAGTCGGCTGTCTTTATTTTCAGAATATAATTTAATTTAATAAATGAGACTTAATATTAATGGGATTTAAATCAGGGTTTTGTGAATAATAGCTAGTGTGTATAAGTATAAAAACTAGGTTAAACGAGGCTTTATATTATTTGTTTAGGGTTTTAG
>WSFP011311241.1:0-43056 GCA_009831015.1 Picea engelmannii | reverse complement strand
TAATGAATCTTGCTAGGTCATTCTCTTCAAGAATGAGTGCAATCCTATACTTCCAGGCACGAAAGTTATCCACACCTTCTAGCTTGTCAACAAGCTTAGTGCTTGCAGACATCTTGACCTGGAGCTGGGAAAATGACCAAAAAATGAAAATGCTCAGAATTTAAATCTGAACTTACGAGGAGATGCACTTGGCTAAGGCGAGTATCCCGGTGCAGTCAGATTTCAGAAAATCCAAATTTTACCCCTTGAAACTGGGCCTCCTACTTTTGGTACTGGTTCTGGTTTCCTGGTTTTCTAGTACCAGTGAAAACTAGGGTTTCACTTTCAGGGAGTTCTGTCCACTAGAAAAGTACGCTGAGGCTGGCAAAGAGTTCGCTAGGCTAGGGCACACTTCCTTGATGAGTTTTATGCTGAAATTCCTCTTCAATAGAAAATCTTAATTTTCTTGTATGTGACAACAATGCTGTTTTTGCTTATCTAGTGAAAGGTGCTCTCTTCAACTTAGCTCTGATACCATGTTAAGTTTTGAGCTATTATTAGGTTTCTTTTCAATTTACTAGATAACAATAGCATAGTTAGGATCATTGAGACAAACACAATCACAAGATACACAACATTTATCCTGGGAAACCCTCATGGGGAGAAAACCCAACAAAAACTTCTTTAATATAGATAGCCAATACAATGCCAAGACAATAAACCAAAACACTAGAGAATATCCAACACTGAGCAATGCGCCTCTCTCTTCTTTCTTCTCCCAACTGCAATTACCAAACTTGCGCACTTGATGAGTGAATGAGTGAGTGTGTTAATGAGGCGCTAGCCTCCTTTATTTATAGTAGTTGGCAGGCGCTGGAAAGGTGTCTGTTCGCTGGGCAGGGCCGACTTCTCTTCTTAGTGGTTAAAACCACTTTAATTAGGCCTGGGGTCTGACTTCTTGATTTGCATAATATAATCAGGGTTTGACCAATCCACAAAAGGGGATTTGGTCAAGTAAAAAGACCAACATGATCAATCCACAAAAGGGGATTGATATGATGAATAATAACTCAATAATAAATAGAATACTCTTTGCAGTTACAATATTTCAACATAATGTGGCTTGCCTTAGCCTTATCTTCATAGGGTGTTGGATCAAGATCACAACCCTCCATTTGTTAAAATTTCGCTTAAGCAGTTAAGTTTATTCAATATTCTTTAACTTTTAACAATTAGAACAATAACTGCATACATAAAGATCACTAAAAGAAAGACATCCACAATATACACAAGATTTATCCTGGGAAACCCTCTTGGGGGAGACAACCCAACAAAGCTTCTTCAATATAGATTTGTTAACAAGTACAATGTCTCTCTCCAAAAGAGATCTCACAAAACAAAAGATAACTAGAAGATAGACTAGAAACCCTAACCAAAATAGGGTAGCGCACCACTGGACCAAGATAGACCTCCAACAGATAACTAAAACCCTCCACGAAAACAACCCTACTTTGTAGTTGCGTCTCCTTCTAAGACTTGCGCACTTTTCCTTGAGAGAGAGAGCTTGTGTTGTGTGTTCTCCAAATGAGGTGCCTAGCCTCTTATGAAGACAAGTTGAGTTACCCTGTAATTAGGTCAGGGCCGACTTGTACAAATGACACTTTCTAATTTGCATTTTATTTTTACAAAGGCACAATAGGGCTGACTTTACAAATACAACATAATATTATTCTTTTAGGGTTTTGACTTGGTCTAATACAATACAGATATAATAAGAATATCTTTCGAAGCTACTCAAACTTCAACACTCCCTCTTAGCAATTGCTAAGTTATTCTTCTGGCACGATTGTCACGACTGCTTCTGCACTTTTGTACACTTGATCATTGACTTGTTGACTTTCCATGAATCTATATTGAAGAAGTTTTGTAACCAAGTCATGCATCTGGGGTCTCATCATCCTTCCGGGATTTATGTCATCACGGGGCTTATGAGGCTTCAGCTAGTTCATACAGAACTAGGCAACTTGCCAACTCACACAGAATCTGACATCTAGTTCATACATAACTAGTAACCTTGCCAACTCACACATAATCTGGCATCTAGTTCATACAGAACTAGTAACCTTGCCAGCTCACACAAAATCTGGCATCTAGTTCATACAAAACTAGTAAACTCGCCAGCTCATATAAAATCTGGCATCTAGTTCATACATAACTAGTAACCTCTGGTTGACACACCAGGCAACCGGTCCACAATGACCATGCATCTAATCACAAGGATTAGGCAATGTAGTGCGCACACACTACCCATCTAGCCCAAGGCTAGGAAACACCTCCAACCACACAAGTTAGCCCTCTAGCTTGAAAAGCTGGAAAACTCGCCAGCCCTGAAGGCTCGACATCTATTGACCTTGTGTGAGGTCATGTTGATTATTGCCACAGTCAGTAACGTGCCCGTGAATGACTACCGCTGTTGCTGCCACACTCTGATGCTGTTGCCCTGGAATCGCATTTGTAACTCATTACTCCGTCTTACTAGGGAAGTCCTTCTCGAACATACCAAGCTTGTCCTTGACATACACAAACTTCACTCTTGACAGAGGCTTGGTCAACACGTCAACTATTTGCTCATCTGTAGCGACACACTGAAGCTTCACTACTCCCTTCTGTACCATATCTTTGATATAGTGGTACGTGATCTCGACATGCTTGGATTTGTCATGAAACACTGGGTTCTCTTACAATTTCACAAAACTTTGTTTGTCACACCAGACACAAGTCGCCTGTAACTCAAGATCAAACAATCCTGCAAGCAGCTTCCGAAGTCACACTGCTTCATTGCTAGCTGAACACGCTGTTATATACTTTGCCTCAGTCGTACTGAGCGCCAAACTAGTATGCTTCCAGCTAAACCATGAGATCATAACTGATCCTAAACTGAAGCAACATCCAGATGTACTCTTCTGGTTTGTGACACTACCGGCCCAATCTGAATTAGTATAGCCTTGCAGGCTTATCTCACGATCTGAAACATATCTGAGTCCATAGGCAATTATACCTTTCATGTACCTCATCACATGTTTTGCTGCAATCAAGTGAACACCTCTAGGTTCGACCATATACTGACTCAATGTGTTCACCGCAGAACATGTGTATTTGGCCTTGTGTTCGTTAAGTACATCAACAAATCAATCATTTGTCTATACATGGTGGCATCCACTGTCTTTGAAGATGTATCACTCAATAACTTCAGATTTGTCACCATCGGTGTAGGCATGGCTTTACAATCCATCATTCCGAATCTCTTCAGAATCTCTAAAGTATATTTTCCTTGGTTAAGGAAAATCTCACTCGGTCTATGCCATACCTCTAGACCTAAGAAATAATGCATCATACCCAGGTCTTTCATCTCGAATTCTGTAGCAAGTTTCCTCTTACTTTCAGTGATGAGCTTCTCGTCTCCTCTTAAAAACAAGTCATCCACATATAACAGTAATATCACTGGTCCACCATCTACAACCTTGTAGTAAAGGTTGGATTCTGCTTTACTCTTGGTAAAGCCCAAGCTCATGAGGAAACGATCAATTCTACTGTACCATGCCCTGGGTGCTTGCTTTAATCCATACAAGGCTTTCTTCAATTTGCACACGTGTCTGATTGTCATGTGTCTCGAAACCTTGTGGCTGCTCCGCATACACTTCCTCTTCTTTTACACCGTTTAGAAAAGTTGTCTTCATGTCCATCTGGTGTACCTTCCACTTCATTACTGCAGCTATCGCAAGGATAGCTCTAATCGAAGTGTATCTCACCACAGGAGCAAAAGTCTCCTCATAATCTATTCCTTCTTTCTGGGAGAAACCACACGCCACGAACCTTTCCTTGTACTTCTCGATACTGCCATCTGCTGAATTCTCCGTCTTGTAAATCCACTTGGAACTTACCACTGTCTTCTCTTTCGGTCTCGGAACCACATCCCAAACATCATTCTTTATAATGGATCGATACTCTTCAATCATGGCATGTTTCCATTCTTTCTTCTCTGCAACCTCTTCATAACAGGTAGGCTCAACATCAATAATGTCACTTAGCAATGCCACGTAACTAGAGTATGGTCGCGGTCTTACTTTCTCTGAAAGATCCATTTGGAGCACCATACTTCTCTACATCCCGAATAATTTCTCGAGCCCAAGCTGATCTTCTCTTCTTTGTATTCATCACTCGGGATGAATCTGCAGGTCTCTGTGGTTCTTCCATATCATGGTCTTCTAGTACAACATCATCGCTTGCATCTGTATCTGCAACTCTGGGAACTTCAAGTTCCTCATCATGGACCTCATATGAATGATTCTGTCTCGATCTATTGAAAGCTGCATCCTCATCAAAGGTGACATCTCTGCTCGTCTCAATATGTCGGTGACGAAGGATGTAGACTCTGTATGCCTTCGATGTTTCACTATATCCAACAAATATACCCTTCTTGCTTGAAGGGTCCAACTTCGAATCTCTTGTCTTTGGGGACATGCACATACACTAGACAACCAAATATCCTCAGGTGGCTGACCTCTAGCTTTTTACTTGTAAACATTTCTTTTGGTGTCTTGTATCGATGTACACGGTGGGGACTTCTGTTCTGCACATATATAACGGTTCTGGATGCTTTTGCCCACAGATGCATCGGTAAATCTTGATTATGAATCATGGCCTTTACTGCTTACATTATTGTTCGGTTCTTTCTTTCTTCCACACCATTCTGTTGAGGATTGTAGGGAGTAGAGAGCTTCCTCTTAATCCCAACTTCTTTGCAAAATGCCTTGAATTCATCTGATGTGAATTCTCCTCCATTATTTGACCTTACGATCTTTATCTTATTTTCAGAAAGGTTTTTAACAAGTACTTTGAATTCTTTGAACTTGTTGAATACTTCACTTTTAGCTTTCAAAAAGTAAATTCAAGTGTTACGTGAGAAATCATCAATAAATGAAACATAATATACATACTTGCTAAGTGAAGTGGTTGACATTGGTCCATACACGTCTAAGTGTACGATTTCCAAGGCTCCTTTGGCTTTGCTGTTGTTGCTTGGAAATAGGTTCTTCGCGTTCTTGCCTTATGCACATCCCTTACATATGTCTTCATGATTCACTTGGATCTCTGGTAAACCTGTCACCATCCTGCTCACGATCGGTAATGCTTTGTAATGTATGTGAGCAAATCTTCTATGCCATAGCTCACTTGGAGTAACTGTGCTGTGTACTGATGCTGAATTTGAATGACCCTTCAGTTTGTATAGACCTCCTTCTGGAACACCAATCACCACATCATCATCAATAGACTTTCCTCTTGGCCACATGAGAACTTCACCATCAATGAAAGCGACTCTGAATCCTTTCTCATCCAAAGCTAAGATAGAAAGGAGATTCTTCTTCAAACAAGGTACATACAAAACATCCTTCATCTTCATAGGCTTTCCGGAATCCAATCTGTAAGAAACTTCTCCTACTCCTTTAATGGGATACTGGTAGTCATCACCGAGGTTCACCTTGTGAGGTGAATCCTTCCGAACTAATTCAGAGAAAGAATCCTTGTAACCTGTCATGTGCTTAGAAGCACCACTATTAATAAGCCATGTGTCACTTCCATGAGTAACTGTATCTGTAAGAGCTAATATCAATACACATTCTTCACTTGAATCATCTTCTTTGACTCTCTTTTGATCAGGTTCATTGTCTTCTGCGACATGAGCATGATGTCTTTTATACTTTCCTTTTCTGACCTGATCTTTTGAGTGGGGACAATTTATTGGAATGTGTCCCATCTTCTCGTAGATGTAGCATCTGTAATTTGAGTAATCCTTTTGAAACTTTTGTGTCTTTTGTGACCCTTGAAACTTTTTGTGTGAGTGAACCTCTTTCTTGCTCTTTCCTTTTCTTGCATGTGCTGCTAGAGCTTGATTTTCATCATCGCCTAATTTCTCTTCTCTCCCTGGCAATCTAGCTTCTTCCTGAGACATAGTCTGCTAAACCTTGTTAGCTTTCTTCTCGAATAGATTCCCTGAATGAATGATTCCCAAGATCTTGGGAGACCATTCAATGTAGTCATCACCAGTTCAACTTCTTCAACTGTGTCTCCAATGGCTTCAAGTAGTTCTCTGATTTGAGACAACCTTGTGAAGTAGGATTGAATGGTTTCTGAACTCTGCATCTTCACACTCTTGAGCTGTGGCTTCAATGTCATCTTCCGGTTGATATTCTTGCCCTGATATAATCGGGACAGGGCATCAAACATTTGCTTGGGAGTTGTCAATGATGAGACATGAGGGATCAAATGATCCTTGATAGAATCAAGAATGATTCTCTTTGCCTTGACCGGATTCTTCTTGTACTTTGCCTTGGCCTCATCTCCCTTTGGTTCTGGAATTTCTTCTTTGATGAAACCTTCTAGAACATCCTCTTCTAGAATGAGCATTACTCTATACTTCCATGCTCGAAAGTTATCAACACCCTCAAGTTTCTTATCAAGCTTAATGCTGGAAGTCATCTTGCCCTTGGACGAAAATACAATAAGAAAATAAAGAATTTTTAAAGAAAGGTTTTGAACTTACCAGAGAGTGTGCTATGCCAAGGTGATCTGCTCCAACTTCAGTCTACAACTGCCTAGACTTCTTGATCTAGGGTTTCATGAGGAAACCCTAGATTTCCAACTTGAGAATTTTGGAATTCTGGTACAAGGGAAAGGTGCGCCCTCCTTAGGCGAACTCCTTGATGGCTTTATTTTGACCAACGTCCTTTAGAAAGAGGGTGTTATCATCACCTAGGGTTTTATGCATAAACCCTAATTTTTAGAAATTGTGAAAACTACAAAACTGGTCCAGGGAAAAGATGCGCTAGGGTTAGGAGAGTCTTCCTATGATCTTGTTTTCCCCAACGAGTTCCTCTAGAAAATGTCTTCTTTCAGGCCCGCTCTGATACCATGTTAAAATTTTGCTTAAGCAGTTAAGCATATTCAATATTCCTTAACTTTTAACAATTAGAACAATAACTGCATACATAAAGATCACTGAAAGAAAGACATTCACAATATACACAAGATTTATCTTGGGAAACCCTCTTGGGGGAGAAAACCCAACAAAGCATCTTCAATATAGATTCATTAACAAGTACAATGTCTTTCTTCAAGAGAGATCTCACAAAACAGAAGATAGACCAGAAACCCTAACCATAATAGGGTAGCACATCACTAGACTAAGATAGACCTCCAACAGATAACCAAAACCCTCCACGAAAACAACCCTATTCTGTAGCTGCGCCTCCTTCTAAGACTTGCACACTTTTCCTTGAGAGAGAGAGCTTGTGTTGTGTGTTCTCCAAATGAGGTGCCTAGCCTCTTATAAATACAAGTTGAGTTACCCTGTAATTAGGTCAGGGCCGACTTGTACAAATGACACTTTCTAATTTGCATTTTACTTTTACAAAGGCACAATAGGGCCGACATTACAAATACAACATAATATTATTCTTTTAGGGTTTTGACTTGGTCTAATACAATACAGATATAATAAGAATATCTTCCGAAGCTACTCAAACTTCAACACCATTTGAAGTCCACGGTTTGCTTGCTTGACTTGGAAAAAGAAAAGGCCCAACGATTGGGAGGGAGGGTCGAGCTACTTTGTTGAGGGTGGATTTAATTTAGTGGGGGAGGGGGCGATTTAGGTAATTGGCTCAATGTTCGTTTATTTGGCCCCGCGATTCACCTTAATTATGGCGACTTCCTTAGAATATGGTGGCTTAAATTATGTAGACCGATTTGATTTATTTTGAGCCATTCCCTTTTGATCCATCGTCTCAATTTCAATGGTTGTGTGAGGAGGGCTGAATTAATTGAGGTGGGATACAATTTAATTAATCGTGGACCATTTGCTTGATTTGGGAGTGCCCATGACTACGTTGACTCCCCAAACTCCAATGTTCCATTTGCCTTTGACCCAACAAATTATTTTTATGCCGAACGACTATTTGGTGGTGTGTTTTGCTTGCAAATTAGTCGATTTGATTGAGTGAGGCATCAACTATGAGAGAAGGGGCCAATTTTACTTGAATAAATGTGCCAACGTTCCCTTTTTACCAAACGATTGACCCTTTGACCCAACATTTAATCTTTGACTCGGAAAAATTTCCCAACAACTAGGAAAGATGGACGACTCCCTTTGATTTTGCTTTGATTTGCTAGATTCACGTAAATATTGTTGAATTGACGGACTCCTAGACATGGGTTTTGCTCAGAACGTGATTAACTTGCGCTTTGATGTGGGATCTTTCCTTGCATGTCAATGAATGACCCTTTTTTGACACGTTTACCCATAAATATGTCCGCGTGACCTTTCAAAAGTTGATATTTGCTTATAAACCTGCTTTTTGCCAAAATTTTAACGTGGCATGTCAATTATACATCATGATGATCATTTTGAGCCCTCGTTGTATTTTTGGTCCCAGGACCCCATGCATCGGGATTCATGAGATTGCCTCGAAAAACATGTAGTGCTGTGAATGATGAGATTGCCATGATGAGAACTATAAATGAATACTGCACCATGCCCAAGAAGATGCATACAAACTCTATGATATATGACACATGTGGGAAAGACATAGGTGCACTTAAAGTATGGGCATAACATGCCCTACATAGTGCAATCACCTCTACAAAACGAATGGCTCCCCTAAACCATGTGTCCTAATAGATTCATCTCAAGGTCCCCAATCCTATCCAAGACGAAAGGAATTGAGAATGGCGACGAGAGGTACTGAGTATGGCCGACCATCAAAGGCCTAGGACACCATATATATAATCTTCCACATGGCCTACAAGCCTTATGACTTGCAACTTGTCTTGGACTTATGATGGTGTTGCCATGAAAAAATATAGGGTACCTCCCAGGAGATAACATGTCCTTTAAGATACTTAAGCATCTTTGGTATTGGAGATAAGGAAATTTCCAAAATATGTTCCTCTTGATAGATAAAATGACTCTTGAGGATTTGCACATTGCTTGCAAAGGGATGGGCATGCTTTCAAAAGATGCCACTAAGTGATGGGAGCCCTATGTTGGCAAGTTAGCTACTAGTTGCAAATGAAGGGGAGTGTTAATGTGGAATGAAATCCCAACAAAGTGATATGCCACTCTAGTAGTAAGACTTGCAATTATTATGGACATCAATAGATAACCACAAGCCAAAGATACTCACAAAATACAAGGATAAATTAAGTATATGAGAGACGTTAACTTGGCAAATGCATGTGCCCAATTTCAATTAAGTTACATGTACATGGTAAGTGTGTGCCAAGTTTTAGTGTCAAATAATTTGCAAATGAAGATAGAAAAGGGAAAATATACCATATAACTAAAATGTGCACCCTTGTCAATTGGGTCTAGCTTGGGCGGTTGGGAGGATGTATTATTATCCTTCCCCCTTGGTTTCAAATCTCGCTTGTGACATGTTAGCTCTTCGTGAGCCAATTGTGAATTGAGGCTATTCATGAGCCACGAGGAATATCTCACTCTTGCTTATGGGCTGAAGGGTGGGATGAACTAGCCTAAACTTAGCATAGAAAACTACCAAGAGGGCAACCAAATGGGCATCGATTTAGGCCAACTGGCCAAGGTTTGAGGTATTGGGAAAATGGTATTGGAATAGATCATCTTGCCCCAAAGATAGAAGATTCTAGAGAGTGTGATAATTGGTAAACACGCAAGGCTGTGACAAACTTGTGATATTTTTGGCTGCAACAAACCCAAGGCCCGCATTTGGTGAAGATCCCATGCTGTTTGGAAAGCTGTTCCTCTCGTCCTTAGGTGCTGCAACTCTTGTTCTCAATTTCTCCAATGACATGGAATGAAGGTAGGGGAAACGCCAGAACAAACGAGGCGTATTACGATGTTTTAAGGGAAAATAATAAAAATTTAAGGCATAGTAAGGTTAGATGGGATTTTGGTGCTGTTAGGGTTTGTATCTTAGAATTCACTAGTAAAGGGGTTGCAAAAGTGTGTTCAAGTGGGTTGTAACCTTACAAAAATAGAGTTTAAGAGTTTATATTATCTCATAGTCGCAAGATTTGGTCGTAATGGCCTTTTGGTGTATGAAAATTCACATGGAGTTTGAAATTCGATGCATATTTGACTCAATATGGATATGCTAAAGTTAACTAAATGCTTAAATATATTTACGATTTCAAACTTTTAAAGATCGACAAAATGTTAGTATGTGTGCTGAAATATATTTAGATGTTTAACTATTAAAGTTTGATAGCTTGTGTTCTGCCATGGGATTAACACCCATATTCACGAATTTATATGCTACCATATTAGCCTTGTGTTTGACATGAATACGTTGGAAAGTTGTAAAAAGACTTGGTAATACTTTGGTGTCTTGAATCATTGGTTTGAACTACCAGTTGCACTTTAAACGACCATTCCTAGTAACTAATTTTCAACCTTAAACAAATGAGAGATTGCATTTTATTTTGTGAGAGGTGTAATTGCATGGATGTGAGTTTGCAATCCGTACTATGACTTTATAAGCAACGATTACAAGTTTGGACAAGGAAGTCCCCTTTGTTGTTTGATTTCTTAGAGAATGGGGGTTTTTCTTGTGTAACAACACTGTCACTTCGTAGTGAACATGTGTGTTACTTGTGTATTTGTGGTGGGAGTTTGTGTAACAATAGTTAGGGTCTATAATTGTTTTTTGGATTTTGGGGCCTTATTTGATTGAGAAAGTTAAATATGACAGGGATTGGTGGTGAAGGGGATTGTTTGAAGAGATTAAGGAGTTGTTCCTTCAATTAGGAGTTGAACGTAAATATGTGAGGTTGATTTTCTATGGATATAGGAAATGCGACATAGGTTATGTTATCTCTCAAATTGATCCCTTGAAAATATGGCTAAGAAAGAATATTTTTAGGGTATTTGAAAGTACAGTTTAGGGACAATGTATAGGTCACTCTCACTTTAGAGTCTGTCTTTTTTCTGACTCAAGGGGTTATCCCTATTGATCCTGTAAGATTTGTAGCATAGAAGCGAGGATTGTATACTTTGTCAGATCATCGATGATGCTCTTGAAAAAAGTAGAAGAAACATAATATTTCTATGAGAATTTTTGTTTTTGAAGAATTCATATTCATGATTGGCTGGTGCATTTAATCGATTGGGCAAGAAACAAGACAAAATAACGAGATGTGGAAGAAGAAATTCAATTAGAAGTATAAACTATGTACATTGAATAACTTGTGTAGCAAAAAATTAGTGGTGCAAATTGTTGAAAATTATCACTATCCCCAACACCTAGATACTTTACTACCTTGTGTATTTCCTTGGTGATAATACACTGAACAAAATATATTGGTTGGAAGTAAAAACAACGGAAGCAAAACTGGAAACCAAACTTCACACATGCACACAAAAAATTTGCCCTTCAAATCAACTTTTCATTGATAATGCTTCCAAGCTTACACGGGCTCCTTTACTCGGAAAATGGCCCACAGAGGAGGAATACAAATTACAACAAACCTGGCCCTAAAGAAACCCTCTGCCCAATCTTCCCAAATCCACCTGTTGGACACTCAGATCTGCACTAGATCTGTCTGCTGGTCCTCAAATTTGTAAGATCTACAAGTTGGTACCTCAGATTTGCTAGATCCACTTAATGATACTTCAGATCTGCACTAGATTTGTCACTGGTACCTCAACTTTGCACTGGATCTATCCGTTGGTATGTCATATTTGCTAATCTTCCTGTTGGTACCTCCGATCTACTAGATTTGCCTGCTGATACCTCAGATCTGCACTAGATCTATCCGTTGGTACCTCGGATCTGCTAGATCTTCCTACTGGTACCTCAGATCTGCTAAATCTTTGTGTTGGTACCTAAGATCTGCTAGATCTTCTTGTTGGTACCTTAGATCTTCTAGATCATTCTGCTGGTACCTTATATCTACTAGATCTTCTTGTTGATATCTCAGATCTGCACTAGATTTGTCCACTGGTACCTTAGATCTTCTAAAGCTACCTCAGATCTGTTAGATTTGTTCGCTGGTACCTCATATTTGCATTAGATCTGTCCACTGGTGCCTTAGATCTACTAGATCTTCCCGTTGGTACCTCAGATCTGCACTAGATCTGTCTGTTGGTATCTCAGATCTGCACTAGATCTGTCTGCGGGTACCTCAGATCTGCTAGATCTGTCCGCTAGTACCTTAGATCTACTTCCTATAAATCTGTCATTCAATTTCTGGCTGTTGGGTTTTCTTCTCCTAGCTGCACTACTTGCACTTTCCTCCTTTGGACTTGATCTCTAGATGGAATTCCTTTTTCAACTTTGCTGAGATCCCCTTGAATCACAGTCCTTCGTGACTCAAGCACTTGAGCAAAAGTCCTTCTTTGCTCTTGTCCTTGATCCCCTTGAGTCATAGTCCTTAATGACTCAAACACTCGAGCAAAAGTCCTTCTTTGCTCTTCATGTGGATGTCTTTCTCCTTCACCTAGCCTTGCTTTTATAAACTTGAGTTATGATCGAATCAAACATAACCCTATTCTCCAAAGTGATTAACGGTTGAAATTAGATTTCAACGCACTTGAGATCAATGGCTAAGATTCATTTAATTTACTAATGCTAATAACTTTAGCATTTCATTAAATTAAACTCACTTTAATTATAAAAAACACTTTACTTAAATAATTCCTTTAATTAAAGTAAATTACTAAGGTTGAAGGCTTTGGAATCTGGATGACTTCCACACGTCTAGACACTTAGACCCGTGTGGAAGTACCTGTCTGATGCTATAAACATCAACACTCCCTCTTAGTGAGGAAGGTACTTTTGGAAGAGCCACTTGGATTTGGTTGTCCCTTCGGTCTTGACACAATGTCCCACACATCATCTTGCACTATGGCATCCCACCAACCCTGTTGGTCTATTGCTTCCTGAACACTAGAAGACTCGGAATCAATGATGCTACTCATTCACGACATGAAGTTTGGAAACATCCTTGGAGGCTTGCTATCCATGACAGTGCTCCTAGGAAGACCATCTGCAAGCAATAACTTGTAATTGCTTCACTCTAGGCAACTATTTTCAGTTGTCTGTGGCAGTTAAAACTTCTCTGACTTATCAAGACTAGTGTAATTAGTTTTGTTAAGCTTTAAAATTTGGCTGGCTCAATTTTTTGAATTTTCAAGTACACTTAATGTTGTGGTTTATTTCTTCAATATTCATAGTGGAGTCGAACATGCAATCTCAAAATATTGAGCTGTAATTGAATTACTTTATAATGACAAGGAATCCCTCTGCAAATTACTATTAGCAGTTATAGATCCATGCAGGGAAAGGTGGGGGGAAGTTTTGTGAGAAAGAAAAGAAAGAAGAAATTATATATTAATGTCCATAAATTACCAAAATAGGTCAATGGGACTAGAAACTAGAAGTCATAATGGTAATGTGCTAAGTCACAGGACACATCCTAAACCCCCTCCGTGTCTCGTGTTTGTCGAATCCGACACAATTCGACCTGACACGTGTCGGACTCTATGCAACTACGTGTCATGTGTACGGGACATGAACTAAAATCGTGTCCAAGACCACATAAATTCGTGTCACGATTACAGGACACATGTCCATTAGAAAAGCGTTCTGCGGGCCCTCAAAAGCGGTTTTCCTCTCCTCATTTCACTCATTTAACCCACAGGTTGGAGCAGCAAGAGACTCAGAGTGCAGCAAAGAGATTTGGTGGAGTGTGAGAAGGGATTCCAAGTGCCAAGCAAGTGGATTTGTTCACCATTCTTCAAGTTTTTTTCTATTGCAGCAGTCCAAGAACTTTGCTACAACAGTCATGGCTCAATCATCAAGGGCAGCTGGAAGAGGGAAATAGAAAGGGAGGGATTTTCTTACTATTGTTGTCCCCCCTCCTTCATTTTCAACAGGGTTAGCTAGTGTTCCATCTGCTGGAAGTGGGGCTGCAACAACAAGTTCAGAGGCTGAAAAACATGCTGTTTTAGCAAGGCAGCACGCTCAAGAATCAAAGTATCCATTGTGGAAGTATGTCACAAGACATCAAGGGCCCGGGTCCAAGTTAAAGGGGGGAGATAATATTCTTTGGACATGTAGTTTTTGCAAATCTCAATTTACAAGCACCTACTTCCGAGTAAAGGGCCATTTGTTGGGCACACCTTGTGGACTTGGACCATGTCAAGGAGTGAGTGCATCCAAACGAAGAAAACTGGAAAGAGAGGCCAATGTTGGCGAGGGGATTGTGGCAGCAACATCTAGGAAAACCAAGAATGAGGATCCTCTTCCATTCTTGAGGAAACCATCCAGCAACTACCCATTTGGGGGTGGGACTGCAACAACAAGAAAGAGGCCTGCAATGGGTCCAATGGACAAGATATTTCAGCAAGAGAGGCGAGATGAGTTGGATCTTACCATTGTTTTTTTTTTCTATCTCAACTTCATCTCATTTAATGTTGCACGGTCTCCTTTGTTTATTGAGATGTGTCGAAGTCTAACTCAAGGGGCTCCAACTTGGTACATGCCTCCTAGTTCAGAGAGGCTTAGAACCACATTGTTGGTTAAGGCAAAGAGGCAGGTGGATAAAATGCTAGAGCCTATTAAAGCAGCTTGGCCCGCATGTGGGATGTCTTTCCTGATGATATGGGTTTGGAGGACACTGTTGCGTTGGCATTGGCCAACATGGATCTTAATGACCCAGTGCTAGAGCCGGTCACTTTTGAGGATGATATTCCTCTTGAGGGGTCATCCTCCACAGCAGCAGATCGAGTTCCACAGATTGGATTGGATGATCATGTAGAGCAGCCAGAGATTGGAGGAGAGAGCAGTGGTGACGACGTTGATTTTGATGATGATGACATGGATTTAGATGACTACTGACCAGTGACCAGTGACAGTCTTGTGCTATGGGATTCTTCCATCTACGGTTCTAGTATCTAGTTCTACGGTTCTACCTTATTTTGTATTTTCCACCGGCATTCCCACCTATAGTAGCCTGTAGCAGTGACTCAGGAGTCGTTGTCTATGTAACACATTTTGATTTTGATGACTTAATGAGAAAACTGCAGTTTATGGTTTGAATTTCTTGTGTTTCAAATTTCAATGTTTGTCATTATGATTTTAATATTTATCATGATTCATGATTTATGTTAGAACTTAGAACTTAGTACTAGTTGTATGATGTGTCATGATTCATTGTATGATTGAATAATGAATTTGTAATATGTATCATGATATCATCATCATCATTTATGTAAAATTTAAATGTTTACAATTTTATTAATTATTTCATTTTTTGTAAGTGTGTATATATATATATATATATATATATATATATATTTTAATATATATATATATATAACGTGTCCACCGTGCCCTGTTTCCGGGGGTCGCCGTGCCCGTGTCCAACACTTGTATTTCCGTGTCCTCTGTGTCCCGTGTCCATGTGTCTGGCGACTTAGGTAATGTGGGAGTTCCGAAAGTAACTCCAGGTGCAATAATAAGTACAAATAAAGGTAAAGAGGTTACACAAATGGGTAAAGCCAAAGTGGTAAATCATAGAAAGGAAATAGAAATAGGTACTTCTCCAAGCAAGAAGTGAATCACTCACTACTCTGCACCATAAGTAGAAGTGGAAGAGGAACTAGTGCCATAATCATCAACAATCATGAAGGTACCATTATAGAGCTGGATAATGTCCTCTAGGTTATGGCCTGGACTGAGTGGACTGGGCTAGATAACCCTGGGGAAAAGCTGGGTGCTACATCCTCGAGCTCGCCTAACCTTCAAGGCCAATGAGAGAAGCTAAGCTAGAGAAATTATTTTAATATATTTATATAATCTATTGTAGTCCATTAAGCCCGCATTTATAATTGTTTTAATTCTTGTAGTCTAGCAATATTACCATCTGCAAAACCATGTTCAAACCATGTCGCTGATTATTTTTGTCTGAACCAGTTCTAACTTCTAACGTTGTAAAAATGCAATAAAGGCAAGTGTGCAATATTATTTTGTTGTGCTCTAGAGTTGAGGACTGGGGAAATAACATTAAGTTTCTAGAGCACATGTTTCTGAAAATTTGTTGTTTCAGAAAAAAATCGATATGAGAAATATGAGCACATCATGGCACTTCGCAGTGGATCATTACTAACTTTTAGATTCTCAAAGCTACCTGCATTTGTGCACACACAAAATGACTTGGCACTTGACTGGAACTTGTATGCCCGTGAGCTATTCATGAAATCATAAATTCTCAAAAGAGAAGGGTTCAAATAATTAACACTGTTCGAAGAGTTACAAGAGAATTGCAGATATTTATGTGGACGATGCATACCAAGATATCAATGCTCAGAATTTTGTTTTAGAGCCGATCTGCTTTTTTGTAGAAGTGGCAAAGTGGTGATAAATAACAGTTCTCCAGAATGTGAGAAAAAACTATGTATTTCACACTTTTCTAAATGTTTATATTTTGTTATTTTGGTGGAGAAGATAATAGTTTCGCTTCTCTAATGGATGATGGCAATCTATGGTCGTCCAAGACAAAACTTGGTCACCTGTAAGTTTTTGTACAGTATCCTTTTAATGCTTTCTTGGGGATGTAGTGTACTTTTGCTGATCAACATGAGTGAGTTTCTAGTGTGATTCATGTGTTCTAATCTGATCATGGGATCAGTCTGCTGTTTCCTTTTTGTCTGTTTAACATCAATTTTTTGTCAAGTTCTAACATTAACTTTGTGACAGGAGGCGTCTTTTCCACATGATTAATGAGCTTCCAACAATATTTGAGTGTGTTACTGGGATTGGAAAAAGGCCAACAAAGGAAAAATCGGCTGTTACTAACAACAGTGGTAGTAAAAACAAGCAAAGTGGAAAGATGGTGGGTGTTTGCATAACATGATTGCAAATCTATCATAGGAATAAATCTTTAAATTCATCAGAGGTGGATTACATTTCAGGATATCTGTATTTCATTTGAACTTCTTTTTAATTGTGTGGGAAATTTAAAACTATTCATATGATGCTTATTTGGTTCTGTTCAACAGAGACCATCTGAATCTCAGATGAAAATGTCAAAGACACCACTACCTAGGGATGAGGATGACTCGTTGGATGAAGAGGATGAAGATGAGCACGGAGAAACCTTGTGTGGAGCTTGTGGAGAAAACTATGCCTCTGATGAGTTTTGGATCTGTTGCGATATGTGTGAGAGATGGTTCCATGGTAAATGTGTGAAGATTACTCCAGCTAGGGCTGAACATATCAAGCAGTACAAATGCCCCTCATGCACCAATAAAAGGCCCCGGCCCTGAAAATGCACGAATAGTATTTTGAACAATGGACATCCTCTGATGGTTTTCAAGCATGGAGGCTGCAGTCCCCAAGTCTTTGTGTGCATTTTAGGTGCTTGAAGGATACAAATTACTTTCTTTGGGCTAATGCGGATGAAACCTATGTGGAGCTGTAGACGGTTTTCATATGAATATTGGTTTAGGTTTTTGTTTACGATTTCATTGTAATACTCTTTAGTTTCTATCTTCATGTGTCTTACGGTTAATTACATGCAAATTGTGTAATATTTCTTTGGGCTGATGTTATGACTGTAAGATAGCTGTTTTAATGAATACTCAAACCAGGTTTCCGGTTCAAGATTAGTAAGTACATCAATGCATTCTTACACTTTGCATATATTTCCTTTTAGGCCTGCAATTTAGTTCAAATATGCTGTTTTGGTTGCTAATATTATTTAGGAACTTATCTTTCATTCATTGTGGTGTACAATAAGGTGCAAGGATTATGAGTGCTCTTTGGGGAGGCGGCTGTGGGTTATCTTTTGTGTACACACGTTTTATCCATCAAGGCAAATGAACGAGTCGAATGTCGTATGGATATTAGCTTTTAGTTTGGCTACTTCGTATTTGGTTATGATACTTTTTAATTTCATTATTTCTATACATTCCGTTATTTACATGCATATTTTGTAATAATTTGGGTTACTATTCTGACCGTATAATAGCAGTTTTGATGAATGCCAAATAGGATTTCTGGTGCATGTTTCTGTATAGTTTTGTATGCACATTTACAGTTCCGCATATATTGGCTTGTTGATTCTTGTTTAAACTTGTTGCACAGTCTATGTGAAAGACCCTATGGCTTATCGTCATTAAGTATATACATAGAAATTTCATCTATCAGGGTGAATGCGCTAATAGACTAACCAAATACCTTGATTTGATATCTCCGTCACTAAATAACTTGCTCACTTTTTAGCTTGGTATATAGGAGTTTCATTGATCAGGGTGAATGCGCTCATAGACTAACCAAATACCTTGATTTGATGTTTCCATTGCTAAACAACTTGCTCACTTCGAGCTTGTTAAACACTACAGTATTTGTTCCCTCTGTTGTAATGAGGCAATTGAAGCAATGTCCCCTCAACCTCCAATAATTGCCAAGCCTTTTTCTGTTAAAATTGGGTCAACAGGATTAAGGACCTGAAATTATTTTAGCTTGGATGTAACAACTGAGGTTGCCCATAGCCATAGCTGATCGGACATGCACAACTACTACAGTTACACACTGTTCTACACAGGCTCATATATTTTCGTGAATGATCTTAGTTAAATTGGTTGAAATTGCCTCTAGTTCAATCACACTGGTTACGTCTGCTGAAATAGCCTCTATTTCAGGCATGCTGACAAACGTGAAATTTGTTGAAAGTTCCTCTAGTTCAAGCATGCTGGTTAAGTCTTTTGAAATAGCCACAATTTCAGGCATGCTGGTAAACGTGATGAAATACTCAAGTCCAGGGATGCATAGGCTTTAAACTACAGTTGATAAATAAAACATTTGCACCGCAATTTCGTTGGAGCCGTTGCATAAGTATTTTATCAACCATTCTCACTTTGGTTAACTGTCAAAGAAATCTATCCTAAAGCTAGTAGTGTTGCACTTATCACAATATTATCGGAATTATTGCGATAATATTGCCAAAACCCACCTTGGTGATAATATCGCTGGTTATAATCGTGATAAGTTGAAATTTTGAATTTATCACGATAAAGTGAAATTATCGTGATAATTAAGTTAATTATCATGATAATATGGAAATTCTTTCTCTGTTTGCATTAATATTACCTTATAACTAGATTCTTGGTCTTTTAACCCTCATTTTGCAAAAGTGAGTTTTGCCTCGCACAGTTTGACCAAAAATGCTGACAAGTTAATCCTGACAGTTTGACATTTACTTTATCTTAACTTTTTATCCTTTTACTTAAATTTTTAACATTAGCATTAATTGTTTCAGGATGTTTGAGAGTGGTTCCAACATCATCGAACTTCATATGAAGAAAGTAGAATTTCATATACCATTCAAAATTCAGCAGATTTAAAAGAGTTTTCAGGATTGTTAGGATTGCAACATTTTCATTGGATTCTAGCATGTATGAGGGTATGGGATTGACATTTAATCAAAAGCACCATGCCCTTTATGTACCTTGATGTTGGTGGTATTGATTGTTGAACTCCTTTGTCATGGCCTTAGCAAAAAATGTACCCTTCGCTCAAACCAAAATCAAAATCATTGATTAAGCATGTTAAGCTTTTTCTAACATATTATTAGGCTTGGATGAGGCTGTTCCATCAAAATAGGGTAGTGTTGACTGATGTCCCTAGAGGATCGAGGTAGAGACAAAGGTTAGACAAGAGGCAAAGGGTGATATTAATGATGAGGATCCCAATGTAAGCGATGGTGGAACGTTGCTTGTCATTTAAATGATCATGCTCATTTATTCATAATGCTTTCTGTCAAAATTTCAATAATTTTTTGAAATCATGGTTTGAAATCTTTAAAATATAACTTTTCATTAAAATTTAAATATTTTATGTATTTTTTAGTGAAGTGAGTAGTTGAAATCAAATCGATCCGAATCAAACAAACAACGGGAAATCCGTTGTTTTCATTGCCATAATTCATCTCACGAGTTCATTTATTTCTGTTTGGATGTGATTTTGTATTATCATGTCAGGATTTATGACTCAGGACAAATATCATATTTCGGTATCGATGTCGGATGTACCATTTGACATTTTATACATCTTATATATCAGTTTTATTTTTATATTTATGTAACAATGTGTTTGATGTTGATGTTGTTTTAGATGTTTAAAAAATTGGAAAAAATGATTACTTGTATATTTTTTCAAGTTTCTGGACAATTTTCGATATCTACCTCGATATTATCGATAATTTCAATTTTGGACCCGACGATAAATCCCCGATAAGGAGAAATGTAACATTGTGAATCTATACCACATAATAGATATGCTCATACATTAACAATATTTGATGGATGCTGGTGTGTGGAGATGTTGGCTTCTATTGGATACGGCTACGGCTAGATGTTTATGGTTGCTCATGTATAAATGCCTTATACTTCAACATTTCAGAAGTTCTGAAATCGTTTTCTTCTTTCGAGTTATGTATCCTAGTTTTGTGTACTTTCTTATTTTAGTGTGTGCTGAGGTAGCTTTGTCGAAAATTTAAAAAACAGTGCTCAAGGCATAGTTACTAGCAATTCCATTTTTTTGTCGAAAATTTCAAAAACAGTGCTAGCAATTCCATTTTTTGACAGCATGCTTCTGAATATCCTTTTGCGTAAAGTCAACCTCTTCTCAATTTGAAGAAATTGGCACTGTATTGTACCTGGCTTACAATATTATAAAAAAATCCCTTGGTCCCACAAGCTGCAGGTGGGCAATATCTATTGGAGTAGGCTAATTCGGGAGCAAACAGACTCTTTTCAGGCAAAAAAATGCAAAACTCAGATTTTCAGGGGTAGTGTGAGTTTTGCATGGATCAAAGTTCCATGCAGTTCAAAATCTTACCCCAAGGGTTTTGCCCCATTTTAAACCAACCCAGAGGCTCAGAAAATCGATCAGAGTTCTGGATTGGCCGAAAATTTGCTCACGCACCGCCAAAGGACCTGCCAAAAAGATAGCTCGTGAGGGAAGATTGCTCCCGAGTTAACTCACTCCATATATATTCTGCGAAATTCACCTGTGTTGTATAAAAAAATCCCTTGGTCCCACAAACTGCAGGTGGGCAATATCTATTCTGTGAAATTCACCTGATTTGTACATACCCCTAATTGATTAAAGTGGTCCATTTGCATATGGAAATGGCTGATGAGGGAAAAACATTCTTTGTACATGCCCCTAATTGATTAAAGTGGTCCATTTGCATATGGAAATGGCCGATGAGGGAAAAACATTCTCCAGGTATTTGAATTTATTTGAATTTTGGAGGGTTCATCATTCTTGCTTGATTATCAAACCAAGACCTCATTGACATATGCCTTTTATGTTTTATAAGCATGACCAAAATACAGACTATAAGATAAAAGCGTGGCATCCAAAAATCTAACAAGCCACGACATGAGTATTTCTAAAAAAAGAATATTAACTACATGTATTTAAGTGACCAAAGCAAAATTATTTGGTGTTTTGCAATATAGCAGTGTTGCAAATATTTTAGATTTTTCTCGGCATTTTCAATTTTTCCCAGTTTTTCATGTTACTGATGTTTTCAATATTTTCAGAGTTTTTGAGATACAAGTTTTTGCCTGCCAATAATTTATTTTTGATATTTTCCCTGATATTTCTGCTTTTATTTACAACATTGGTAGCAAATTTTCAAGGTTTGAAAAATTGGAAAAAGTGAATAACAATGTTATTCTAGAACCATTTCATTTTGCAATAAATTTAAGATATCCACAACCAATTATCATAGTTGTTTTATGGTTTTCTCTTTTGTTTCCATTTTCATTTTCATTAAAATTATGATTTTGGGCTTAAAAAATAAATTAGCATTTATAATTTTAGTATATGTAAGTAAATAATATAGTTTGTTATGAATAGGAGAGTATAGCTTAATAAGCAAAGAAAATGAAAGTCAAATTTCAAATTTTAGAAATTTATTCTTTGTTAATGTCTTTATTATTAATGTTAAAAAGTTTTTTTTCCAACACTATATAAGTGAATTTTCAAAATTTATTCTTGGTTAATGTTTCAGTCATCAATTGCAAAAATATTGGACCAAAGTTATAATATACATTGAGTTTTTACTAAAATTATAATATACACTGGGTTAAAATAAGTGGAAATGCAAGTATTTTGAGTTTTTATAGGACCATAATGCCTAAAAAGGTGGTCTTCCCAAAATAATACTCTAGAAGATGGTCCTTAATGTTTCACCAAAAGACCTTAGCCATTGGAAATCTCACAATGTGTCCACTTGCTTTTCCCTGTCGAACAAGTTTCAGATATAACAAATCCTAGTAAAGGTTGGAATGATCTTTGGAATGGTACTTGAGTTAATTTTCCCACAGTGGAGAGAGATAAGCTGGGTGACAACGTTATATGTAGAGATGGAGTTGAATGACACTTGAATACTGCACAATTCTAAAGTTGAGAGTTGCCTTAGCTGAATGAAAGAGAATTATGGACTAGTTCATTGGGATGTATCCACACTAACATTTTTTGGCTTCTCAAAATGTTTTGCCAAATGATATAGTTTGCACCCTCCTCTACACATGGCAACAAGTATCATAATAATAGGGACACTTAAGCAAAATTTTTTAGCATCACAACACTAAATATGTTTTGAACAACCCCCATGACAACCTAGTGACACACTTAAGACAAAGGAAAGTAATGGCTATGACACATGTAGGCCTTCTGTAGGCTCTCTCGAGGTGATTAGAGGATTTCCTAGTGAAACTAAAGTTACTCAACTCAAAGGTGAATTAAAAACGAAGGAAGCTTAGACTCAATAAAGTGACCACAAGGGGTCAACTTTACTTTATGTTAAAAGCTTATAAAAAAAGTAGAGTGCAGGAAGATATGGCCATGATAGAAGACTAAGAGATCTTGATCAATTTATGCTAGAAGCTTATAGAAGAGTTGGATTGCGGGGAGATATGGCTAACATAGAAGATCAAGAGATCTTGGTTCAATTTAGGCTAGAGGGACACTGTACTTTTAGATGAAGTGGAGTTGGTTCCTAATTCAATCCCATCAATTATTAGTATCCTCTAAAGTATGGGTGAAGGAAGGGCAAATTCTTTTTCAACCTATGTTTTTTTGCTTATTTTATTTCATTTTTCATCAATATGATTTGGGATGCTTGAAATAATATTAAATTATTTGAAATTCAGAAGGTCCTTACGACTCGAAACCCTTATCTCTTGTGTTAACATAATGCCATTTGATTGATCATAACCATAATTGGCCAATGGCACTGTAAAAAGTACAATGAGTGAACATTAAGAGTGTTAAAGCATCTCTTAGAGAACCATAAAAGGAATAATTTAAGACATAGTAAGTGCTAAAAAAGGACAATTGATGCCCACTAAGAACTCTCTTAATATTTAAGGTTGAGAAGTGGGTGACTAGATTCATGACATCCATCAATCTTGTGTCGTGGAGTTTGGATTGCCTTATTGACCTAACTTTGCAGGTTCTCTCATGGTGCATCTTATGATCATGGCCACATAGAGGTTGGAAGTAAGAAGTGATGAGTTTGCAATTAGCATAATTAGAAGATGTCTCTAACAATTTTTCACTATAAATGAAGCATCTCGTGAAGGCATAGGGTGATGCATCTCTAGTGTTTTTCATGTGCGAAAACCCTCAAGAAGCCATGAGAAGCTTTGAACAAGTAATGGTAATTAGCCAAAGATTTCATAATAGATAGGGAATTGAAAGATGAAATGGCCTTTTGGGTCAAGCTATTGCATATGAAGTCTATAGGTGTGTTACCCCCTTTCAATAGCGATGTTCCATTCCTTGCCAGAGAGTGCATTGTGCTAGGATTATTCCATTCCTTGCCAGAGAGTGCATTGTGCTAGGATTATCTTACTACATTTCCATTGCCTTTGCCTTTGGTTCACGAGGTTCAGTTGACTTGGTTCAGGTAGCACAATTTCAATAACCTATTGTTTGGTTCAGGTAGACTAGTTTGCTTGGGAAACTTGTGTTTAGACCAGGTTTTCTTGTACAACTTCCTCCGGGTAGAGCATTTTAAGCATCAGACAGTCCCAATGATAATAGGTTCAGTTGAGATTGTATGGTTCGGGTAAACCAGGTTGAAGAGCATAGGTCTGGTGAAAAATGTCACACATTTATAATGTAAGGACACAACTTGATACATATGCATGCATTTCATTCATTTTACAATCACATGTATATACATGAAAATGAAATAAAGCATTCACATTTTTTCACAAGCTCTACCTTTCATAGTTGTTTGACATTCATATAATGAGCTAAGATCCATCCCATCATGTTCCAAAGGTGGTCGATAAGAGCTCTACTAGGTATGGATGAAGGAGATTATGATTTTTGTACTACTTATTTATTATTACCTAAAGATGCTGAAGATTTAGAGTTTATAGATCGAGACCCAGGTCCAGATCGATATACACCAGAAGAAAATCCAGGTACCTTTCTTGCTGTAAGCATCTATACACCCCTTGCAGGGTTATGATATAGATGGTGAAATGACTCACTGAATGGATCACTGATGGTGAAATGGCTATGGTAAGGTTGTGCGTTTTGGGTAAATACTTACTTACACTAAGGCTCGACAAGCCAAAGAAGTAATATAAATTAATACTTCATTACAGTAAGGGCCGATACTTCTAAAGTACGCTTTGAAAGGCCTTGTCTGCTTGTTGGCTAGGGCGTGGCATTCCAGTAAGGCGAAGAAAGGCCCTGTCAGGTAGGTAGGGGCCTAGGGGTAACTATAGGAAATCATGTCTCATGGTACACATTGAAGACAATAATCCCAGAGACGATCAACAACATTCTCCAGAGACAACAACCCAGAGATGCCTCCCCCCTCATCACAACTCATTCTATTTCACTTGATCAACATGGTTCATCCGATGATGGTGGTCCAACACACATGAGATACATTAGTCATTGTTTCATGTAAAGAGTTACATTTAATACATTAGGCATTTAGGTGAGGATCATTGGTTGAAGTCAAATAGTGGATCATGATTGCTTGGAAGTTATGCTTGTTGCCTTGTTTCATCTTGGTGGCCATCATATGTGTCCTAGTATAGTGTTGTCACTCTTGGGGAACATGGGTACTACTGGGAGGCTTTAATAAGGGTAGTGTACCACTCCATTCCATACTAAACATATTCCATCTATTCTCCTTCCTTTGCCCCATATTTTAGAAATAACTATTACATGTACACCAAAAAGGTTCGTGCCTTTATTCTCCCATGAGAAGAAGGGCTATAAAAGAATAAAATAAACATGCTATAAAAGAAAGAAGAAATAATGGGATAACAAATGACCAAATCAAAAGCCAAAGGTTAGCTTGATCTCTACCCCTCGCTATGAGGTGATCACCCCTAGTCCTAATTCATTGAATGCATATCAAATTAAAAGGACTTAATCCCAGTATGAAAAATAATAAACACATGAACCTGAAAAGGGGACTTGCAAAGAAGTAGAAGAATATCAAAAGGAAAGAAGGGGTTTGGAATACACACACTACCGAGGAAAGGGTAACTCAAGCACCAAGTGCTCCCTCTACAAAGGTGCTTATGAAGATGAACCCACATGTGGCCTTGCATGTCAATGACACCATGACCGTGAAGTAAACCCCATGCCACCTCATTCATTTATACTTACACTTTGAAAGCTTTCTTAGGTACTACTCCTCTACTTGGGTACTAGCAAATTGCATAAAATTGACGAATTGTATAAAGTCTTGAGCTAGTGTGAAGTTTGAAGGTGATACCTAAAATGAATTGCTTACATGGATTTGTATTAAGTTGCGTCTTACTTTGTATGATTCTAATGGCTCTTGTATCTTGTAGTTGTTGGTCTTGCCTGATTTTGTGAACGTTACTTGATGATGATGCACCCTTGACATAGTCCTTTGGAGGACATCTTCATGCTTGTACCTTGGGCATTGTGCACTATACAAAGGACGTTGCACCATTGATGATGAGCATTGGGCTAGGTGATTACTTATCATTTTTCGTGACACCCTCTGACACTCATTGGACCTTGGATGCTGCACACTTGAGCTAGTACGTTGAACATACAACTTGATATGTCACTCAGGGGGTAGGTGTTAAAATTTTGATATGCTTGTTTAACCATAGACAATGTCACATCATTGTCACCCAACCATAGGCATTCACATATGCCACCCCCGAGCACAATAACCTTTTCTTAGAATGATTTCGGCAAGTCCACTCTAGAACCAACAAATAAACCCTAACCATAAATACCATTGCTGCAACAACAACACAATACCAAGAGAATGTACCTCTACTAATAGAAGCATACCTTTACCAAGAGAAGCGCACAAGAGAGATACTAGAAAGATTGAGAATACTCCATGACAACTGCTGCACTACTCTCTCTAGACTTGCGCATCCTTCTCCTGCAACTATTGCTCCTTAGACTTGCACACTATTTGAGTGAGTGAGTGAGTGTAAATGAGCTAAGCGCCTCCTTATTTATACTAGTCTTTCTAAGTGACTTTTTCTAGGTGGGGCCGACTTTTCTTTTTGGGGCCTTCTATTTCCTTATTATTATTCTCCTTCAGCTAACTTCTCTTCTAGGGTTTCACACATCTGTTTAATGGTTCTCTTACTCACAAAATATTCTATTCTAAGTACAAAGGTTACACTTGGAGGTTAATACCTCCCGCAACTACCAAAACATCAACACTCCCTCTTAGCTAGGGAGGTATTAACTAAGATGTTCATCATGTAATGGTCTCAAACACATCCATCCATCTCACATGGCATGGGAAAGACTCACATAGTCTTGCATACCAGTCTACATGTAGCATCACCATAGCTACACATGCTATCTCATGATCAAACAGATCATATCACAAGTATCATCATCATATCCACATAGGCTCCGTCATAGTCACACACACATATTATCTCGTGGTCATGTCACAACCATGCGTCTGGGGCCTCATCAACACATTTATCATCTCTCTAGTGGGCACAACCTCATCGTTCTCTTGGACCTTATGTCATTACATGGATTTCATCCAACTCACACATAACTAGGCATCTAGCTCACACTGAAATATGCAACCATCTAGCTCACACAGAATATGGAATATGCAGTTGAGCCAGTTTACATAGAACTGTGCTACTACCCAATCTAAATGGAGTCTGGGCAACTGCAACTTGCCAACTCACACAAAATTTGGAAACTAGCCCTAGAGCTAGTTCTTCTGGTTGGCACACCAAGCATCTGACCCACAGTGACTGGGAATCTAACCACGAGGGTTAGGCAATGTAATTCTCACACACTACCCATCTAGCCCAAGGCTAGAAAACACCTCCAACCACACAGGTTGGCCCTCCAGCTTGAAAAGCTTGAAAAATCACCAGCCCTAAAGGCTTGACATTTGCTAACCTTGTGCGAGGTCATGCTGACTGGTGCCACAGTCAGTAACATCCCTGTAAATGACCGCCCGCTGCTACCACACTCTCCAAGCTACTGCCGTAAGAATCACATATGTGACTCACCACTCCCTTTTACTAGGGAAGTCCTTCTGGACCACACCAAGCTTGTCCATGAAGTACACAAACTTCACCCTTGACAGAGGCTTGGTCAAAAAAATTGCCATCTTCTCATCTGTAGCGACATACTGGAGCTTTCACTGCTCCCTTTTGCACCATATCTCTGATATAATGGTACCTGATCTTGATATGCTTGGACTTGTCATGAACATCGGGTTCTCTGAGAACTTCACACAACTTTGGTTGTTGCACCTGATACAAGTTGCCTCTAACTCGAGATCAAACAATCTTGCAAGCAGCTTTCGAAGCCACACTGCTTCGCTGCTAGCTAAACACGCTACTATATATTCTGCCTCAGCCATACTGAGTGCCACACTAGTCTGCTTCCTGCTAAACCATGAGATCATAGCTGATCCCAAGCTGAAGCAACATCCAAATGTACTCTTCCGGTCTGTGACATTATCGACCCAATCTGAATGAGTATAGCCTTGCAGGATTATCTCAGGATCCGAAACATATATGAGTCCATAGTCAATTGTACCTTTCCGGTACCTTAACACATGTTTTGCTGCAATCAAGTGAACACCTCTAGGTTCGACCATATATTGACTCAATGTGTTCACCACAAAACATATATCTGGCCTTGTGTTCGTTAAGTACATCAACAAATCAATCATCTTCGTGTACATGGTGAAATCCACTGTCTTTGAAGAAGTATCACTCAGTAACTTCAAGTTTGTCACCATCGATGTGGGCATGGAATTACAATCCATAATTTCAAATTTCTTCATAATCTCTACAACATATTTTCCTTAGCACAAGAAAATCTCATTCGGTTTCTGCCACATCTCTAGAACCAAGAAATAATGCATCATACCCAGGTCTTTCATCTCGAACTCTTATGCAATCTTTCTCTTTCACTCAACGATGAGCTTCTTGTTCCCTATTAGAAACATGTCGTCCACATAATAGTAATATCACTGGTCCACAATCTACAACTTGGTAGTAAAGGTTGGAATCTGCTTTACTCTTGGTAAAGCCCAAGCTCATCAAGAAGCTGTCTGATCTGGCATATCATGCCCTGGGTTCTTGCTTAGGCCCATACAAAGCCTTCTTCAATTTGTAGACATGAGACTCCTTCTCATGTATCTTGTGGCTGCTCTATGTACACTTCTTCTGGCTACTGGAGCAAGTGTCTCATCATAATCTTCTCCCTCTCGTTGGGAGAATATTCTGGCCACAAATCAAGCTTTGTACATCTCTATACTTTTATCTGCAACATGTTTGATCTTGTAGATCAAATTGGAAGTCACCATTGACTTCTCTTCTAGTCTCGAAACCAAGGTAAAGTCCATATCCTAGTCCTTCTGACCGACTTCCTCCTTGGTCACTTAAACAAGGGAATCTTCCCAGGAGATCTCATATCTCCTTGAAGCCTTTGAATCTTTGATCTAGCCTCCTCAACTCATGGCACCTGTCTTGTCAGTCCTAGAAGACGTCTCTTTCTCTCATCCGAACCTGAGGAATACTTTCTGAATGAAAGTCTTTAAGCCACTAACTCTCTATGAGATTAGGCTCACTTTGAGTCTCCATGCCCCCTCTGAACTCTAGCTCCTTCTGAGATGGTACTTGGTGGGGCCACCTGCCTCATCACTGGTGGGGCCATCTCCTCCTCCTCATGATATGGCTTATCAATGCCACATATTTGTATCCCTTTTGCATCCTGCAAAGTATCACAGGACCATGTTGGTCTCTTTTTGGTTACTTTAACGATTCTTGGTAGGTCCTTCTAGCTCTACTCACTCTTCCTGAGGATCTGAGGAGTGATCAATTGAACTAGAGGGATTTGTTTGGTCATCTTTGGAGCCTTCTACTCCTTACAATCCATCTCCATATGAGATACTCTGTATCTCGCAAAAAGTATCCTTCTTGCCAGAAGGTTTTAACTTCGTCTTCTTTTTCTTCGGTGCATGGATGTATATGATCGTGTATACAAATTCTTATTTGGATACTCTACTCCATGCCTCAAACTAGAGACCATCTAATATGTTGCCTCCTGCAACCATCACTATATCTCCCCTCAGAGTTATCACCTGTGACTTGCTTGGAACAAGACCAACAACAAGGGAAAACAATAGACAGTAGACAAGAATAATACTCTTATAATAATAATAAAAACAATAACGAGAACAATCATCACAATAGCTCCTTCTCAGAGCTATCACTTGTGACCTACTTGGAACAAGAGTGAAAATAAAAATGCAATAATAAGAAATAGGAACAACACTCTTCTAGTGTTGTGACCAATCATTCCTCCATGGTAACCTTCCCAGACAAGAAACAAGAACAACAATATCTCTATGGTAACCTCCATGGAATTTACAAGATAACATGCCCGAGATAAGAGAAACAAGAGAAAAAATATTTCCAATATAATAGCATTTTCATAAGAAGTTATCTATGTTAACAAGAATAAAAGAAAATTTCATGCTAATCAACATATCATTACCAAGGTGACTTGCCTGGAAGAAAAACAAGAAATATCTCCTAGAGGAGATGTTAGTTCATCTTGCAAAACAAGTACAATAAGAATTCATATCAATAGTACTCAGATGCTACTAAGTATTCATTGTGTCTAGCAATAATAAAACCTTTCAAAGATTACTGTCACAACTATAGTGTTTACTTGTAATGTAGGAATTATCAAACTTGATACGTGCAAATTGGAAACTTATCAATTTAATCAATCAAACCTGGAACCTGGAGTCTTATCTCCAAGAATGAGTGTTGTTGCTTTTCTTTCGAGTTTCCTTGACTCAAGATGACAAGTATTCTCTCCAACCTGTCCCCTGTACTAAGACAATATGATTTCTTGACAGAAATCCGAGTCAGGGAATATAATGCAAATACAATCTAAAATCTCAACCTTAATCAATCTAATATTTTGACTAAAGTCAACTTATAACTTTAACTTTGACCAAAGGTTTGACTTCAACCTATCTGAATAAAAAAATCAACCTTGACGTTTATGTTGACTGAGGGTACCAAAAGGTGCGCTAGGCTAGGGCACAATATGACAACCAAGAATTAGGCCCAACACTTCACTAAAAGTGCTCAAGGAGTTTGGGTTAGGGTTTGTTGGCCCTGCAAAAACAGAAATCCTAGCTGGAACTACCAGAAGAATGGCTAGTGAGTTGATCCAGGGCAATAATAATTTCAACATCCTTCAATAAGTTGCTCAACTAGCTACCAAAAAATTCACTGGACGAGAGGAATTGCAATTGGTATTGCAACTAGTGCTGCAACTGACACTGAAACTAGCATTGTAACTAGTGCTACAACTGGCACAATGAGTGTGATATGTCAAGGTGAACTCCTTTATTCAAGAATCAACTTCAACTCAACCTTTAAATTCCAAAAGCCTTGACCTAGGGTTTTATGAGAAAACCCTAATTTCTCAACTTCATAAATTTTCAAATCTGATACAGGGAAAAGATGCGCCCTACTTAGGTGACCTTCTTGGTGGGTTCAATAATTTTTGAATGATCTTGACAATGGGGGAAACCGAGGATCTTCCTTCCAACGCTTAAATTGTTATGAAGGAAACAATATTTGATACCATGTTAAAATTTTTATATGCTCGTTTAACCATAGACAATGTCACATCATTGTCACCCAACCATAGGCATTCACATATGCCACCCTCGAGCACAATAACCTTTTCTTAGATAGAATGATTTCAACAAGTCCACTCTAGAACCAAAAGATAAACCCTAACCAAAAATATCACTGCTGCAACAACAACACAATACCAAGAGAATGTACCTCTACTAATAGAAGCGTACCTTTACCAAGAGAAGCGCACAAGAGAGATACCAGAAAGATTGAGAATACTCCACAACAACTACTGCACTACTCTCTCCAGAATTGTGCCTCCTTCTGCTGCAACTGCTGCTCCTTAGACTTGCACACAAGCTAAGTGAGCGAGTGAGTGTAAATGAGCTAGGCGCCTCCTTATTTATACTAGTCTTTCCAAGTGACTTTTCCCAGGTGGGGCCAACTTCTCTTTCTGGGGCCTCCTATTTCTTTATTATTATTCTCCTTGGACCGACTTATCTTCTAGGGTTTTCACACATCTGTTTAATGGTTCTATTACTCTCAAAATATTCTATTCTAAGTACAAAGGTTACACTTGGAGGTTAATACCTCTTGCAGCTACCAAAACATCAACAACGGGAAGCCCACACACTTGGGCATTGTACCTTTGAGGATATTAGGGTTTCGATGGACCCTCTTTCTGTGGATGATGATGAAGTACCTCTTTGGAGAGGTTATGGACCCCTTCCTACGGTGATGTCATTCTTGAGACTTGGGACGTTTCACATGTTGATGATGATGTCATGCTTGATAGTGACTTGATGCTAGCTTGGGTTGACCTAGCATTTATGATGATAATTGGGCTTCTTTTTGATGATGTGATTGGATCTTTGATGAGAAGACATGGCCTTTCATGATGCTTTTCACCTTTTGGGGATTGATGGGACTTTTGTTTCTCTTGTATCCCTTAAGGAGATGACATCACCCTCTTTTGGCATCCTACACTCACATGCATGGCTTCTTTAGAGGATGTTTTCATGTTTTAACATTATATCATTATTCTAGAGGCATTTTTAGGGGTAGGCCTACACCTATCCACCTTGTATCATGCATTTAATGTGTTTTAGGGGCTTCTAGAGAGGTAAAACACTAGGGTTTCCTCATATATATAGGCTAATGCTTCCCCACTTTTAAATCATAACTCACCTTGTGGAGAATCACTTCTACACTTATCTTCTTTACTTCTCTCTCACTATGGAGTACTTGTGTACATTTTTTGGACAATGATCAAGTGGATGCTTTGCAAATGTTTTGTGGATGATTACATTTTTAGGGTTTCTTCATGCTAAACAATTTGACTAGTAAGTGTTATTTTCAAGACTTGGATGGTTTATTCTTGATGTATTAAGCAAGTGCTTAATCAAAGTGGTGATTTTGAATGCTATCTTGTTTTAAAACCCTAAGGAAGATCTGTAGTGGACTATCTTCCGTGTTATCATTCATTTAGAACTAGTTGAAGGACATAAGGTTTTTTCTAGGGTTTGTAATGGTCTACCCTAGTTTTTTCTCTTATAGGTTACGATTCTAGGGTTTGTAGTGGACTACTCTAGGGTTTTAGCCAAAATCCTTTCTAGATCTCTTGCTTAAGGTCCTCAGAAGATATAGGATGACCATCTTAGGGTTTGTAGTGGACTACCTTAAGTGTTCCCCTAAAGAATCAATACCTAGGGTTTGATCCTTAAGTCTTATCCCATGCCCAAAGAAGCTAGCCGACATTAATATTTTCTCCATTGCAAGTGATTTCAACCCTAGTTCTCACTCTCCTTGACATCTTGAATTAATTTTAAGTTTAATAGCATTGCATCTTCATTTCTTTACCATTCCTAGCTCAATTTTTTGCATTCTTAATCTAGAATCATCTATAACATCATTTATTGTTGCATTATTGCAATTTTTCAGTGAATTAGGGCTTTGACGTCTTGCATCTTTGAATTAGTTGCATGCTCTTTTATGTTTTAACGTTCATTGGTTATTGATGTGCTAGTTTTAACTTGCATTTAGCATTTCTTTCGTTGCATCTTTTGCTGAGTTTAGGATTGTTTTACTATTTCTATCATAAACTTGTTATTTTCTAAAGTAAACCATCTCTATTCAAGTTTATTTACAACCTTTTCTCTTTTCTTTGAAAGCTAGTGTTTTAGGGCATTTTCTTGATTTATTTGTTGTAGCAAATATATCTTTGTCTCAGAAACGCCCTTCACACACGCACATTAAATTTGCTTTCTTTAAACCACCTTGACCTTACCTTGAACCTTGATCTAGTTGGTGGTACAAATCAAGTAACCAAGATAAGGGGCTATAGACTTGCCTTTTCTTGCTATAGGATCCTTCAAGGATGCCAGGGAAGCCTCCCTTGTGTTGGATCTTTATTCTCCACTAAAACAAGGGAAGTAATTACTTAGGTGATAGTGGTAATTACTTCCATATGTTACACTTATCTTGCATCTTGTGAAGGATTTGCAAAAGTACTAGAAGAGGGTGATAACAAGGTGCACTGTTCCATAGTCAATGGGAACAAATCTAGAGCTAGGCTAGAGGAACTCTTAGGATATAAGGCAATTGCAATCTAGTATATACGCTATAAACAAAGCATCTCACAAAATCATAAGGTGATGCATTTCTAGTGCTTGTCTTGTGTGAAAACCCTTAAGGATTCATGAGAGTCTATGGAAAAGTAATGTAAACTACCAAAATATTTTATAATAGATAGGGAATTTAAAGATGAAATGGCCTTTTGGGTCAGGCTCTTGTGTATGAACTCTATAGGTGCGATCCTCCAAAGTTGATGTGAACAAACCCATAGATAGACTAGAGGAACTCTTAGGCTACATGGTAACTGCAATTTGGCATATCTCGAAGTACAACTAAGTCTATCCTTCAGAAGTGCATGGATGTCTGTAAGTAGCATTATAAGTAGGGCCCTTTCATATTATTGCATGTGGCTTTCGAGAAGGCTTTGCAGAGATCTACTATGATTCATTTATTAATATCCCTATTAATGAAATAGGGGCATTGATGAGGAACTCAAGGGTGGATGATTCTCCATATATATGTTCAATCTTTTGAATAAAGGAACCTTTATCATACCAAAATAAATTACAACACAACACCTTGAATAACATGCAATGTATGAGTTTTGAGAGCTTCGCAAGAATGTAAGACTATTTCTTATTTACTCAGGTCTCTCTCAAGAGGACATGAATAACTTGGAAGCTAATATCCTTTTAAGATTTAACATTAAATTATATAAGAATTATTAATGCACCTTTCTTATGAAGTGATGGGTCGAGGTCCTTTAATTGTTCAATCCAAATTCCTCACTTTCAGACAAATAGTTAACATCTTAAGAAGTTCCTTATGGTTGAACTTGAAAAGATTCTAGTTAAGATAACAATTCCCTTTAGTTGCTTGATCTTTTATCACTCATCAACTTAGGCCTAGTTGCAGACAACGTAAAAAATAACCTGTAGTATAAAATTTGGGATAATTAGGGTTAGACAAGAGTCAACCATGAACACTGATTGTTTCAATATCATGTGAAAGTGGAGGAAACATAATGCTCATTACTATTCTAAATACACGTGGAGGGATATTGCAAAACCGAGTCCTCATTTAGAAGCATACTACCACCAATTACGAGGACTTGCGTTTAACTAATGTTTTTTCAGGTTGAAAGGATGGTATGTATTTTCATGTTGAAAGGATGGTATGTTTTTTCAGGTTGAAAAGATGGTTATATTGTGTTATCTTTTCTAAAATTCAATTTATGAAACATTCCAAAGTAGATCATCACAACTATCTACACAAGTAAGTCCCCATAAATGAGGAAACTAAGTACTTATGAGTTTTCTAATAAATGAAAAAGCCTCACACTTAAATATTTTCTTATTTATTTTTGAAGAATTGTTCAGCATCACACTTAAATATTTTTTTATTCATTTTTGAAGAATTGTTCTAGAAAAAGTAGTTTCTCTAACAAAAACATTATTTCGGAAGTTCAACAAATAAGAAATTTCCATTCAACAACCAACACTACATTTACTATTATGGCGCCAATGGAATTGCTATGGGATAGGATGGATAATTGGAAACCAAATTACCTCTATAATGTAAGCTATAAAATGAAAAGTGCTATTTTTCACAAATAAAATGAAACAACCATCAATAATTGTAGCGAGCAACATAGTTTTAGTGCCTCAACGTCTATCTTGAGGAAGAGGAAATGAACAACTTTCTCATGTAATATTTTTCTTTTTTGGAAATGTATTATTTTACCCTACTCCATTTCATTAAATTCATTAAACTAATATGTTTAATCTTCTTTTATTTCTAAAAGTACTTATTAAGCACATGATTTATTTCTTTATTTCTTGGATAACTTTTACCATTAGTTTAAAAGAATCAACAATTTGCGGAACATGTTGTAAGTTTTCTAAAAACAAAACTTGTTATATCACCAACATTGAATGTGTGTTCAATCCTATGCTTATCTTGCCTTGTCATTACTTGGATTGATCTTTTTGTAAGTTTTTTTTTCTACTTTTCATGTATTTTCCTTTTTTTTATATAAATATCACGACTTGGATCTATCTCCCAAGTATATTTTGTTTTGGATTAGTTTTCTCCCTAAGTACTTTAGCACTTGGTCGTATACAATGAAATAAAATTTCAATATAGTAAAAAGCTCAATTTTTGAACTAACTTTTGTCAACATAAGGTTGATTGAAAAAAAAACCCTTAATGTGGAAAGTTTTCGATTCTAAATTTTAATGAAATGTATAAATTTCACCTTTTAATTAGACATTTTTCAGATGTTAACTCTATGAAATTTTAGCCTTAGGGCTGTTATGAAATATAAACAAGACAACAATAACAAACTATATTTTAACTCTTAACAACCCCATTTATCTAGGAAATCTAAGAAAAAAGATACCAATGTGTTTCAATAAGTTTCGACCCTCTAAGACAATCTTATCCATGTATATAACAAATATGAAAACCACTTATGATAGCTACAAAAACAATATTAAAATGTGCCCTTATATTTTTTAATTATAACCTTAACTTATGTCAAATCAACAAGAAATATAGGGTTGAAAATTATGAACCATGAAGATTATAGATAGCTGAAAATAAAATATGCAATTTACATAAGTATTGGACAACTATAAACTTCATTAAAATGTATAAAGATGGAGGTCATATACCTACTATGGCCTTATCACAAGGCTAGTACAATCCTCTACCTCTCCAAAACTCTATCTAGAGAAAACCGAGAAAACCCTAGTTCAACCAAGGAGATCCAACAAGCATGAATCACTCAAGCATGTTCTCCAAGGAAAGACATGTCCTCTTCTTCTTCTCTTTTCCAAGTAAAACCTAGGGTTTCATCTCAAAACCCAAATCTCCAAATCTCCAAGGGATGAAACTATAACCCTAGTCTTCAATATGTTCCAATAAGCTCAAGAAACCCTAGAGAGAGAGAGAGAGAGAGAGAGAGAGAGAGAGAGAGGAATCAAATACATAAGAATATCCAAGAGAGAAGGGAAGATTAGTGTGCTCGTCCCAGACACATCTTTAGCACACGTGTGATAATAATGCATGATCTATGAAGGATCACCATCTCCAACGTCTTTTTCAAAAGAGTTAACCTGAGTCACAAGAGAAAGCTCCCAACAAAGACACCGTCTTTCCATTTTATAAATTCTCCTAGGGTTTTCTCATGAACCCTAGCGACTCACTCCAAGAGGATAAGTACAAAGAGAAGGGTACAATTATGATGATGAGAAAGTACTCTCTACTTCCTCTCTATATATGAGAGGTAAAAGAGGCCAAAAATACACATGTAGGCCCAATCCCTTATAAAAAATCTACAATAACACATGTAAGTTCATAATGTGCAATGTTACACTCCAAGGGTACACATGTCAAGCCTTAAGGTGATGTCTATTAGATTTGGTTGCTGAACCAAGATTTTTATCTTGGCTATGGAGCCACCCAAGATGTAGAGTTTGAAGAAAATAATCGAAGATCAAGAAGGGAAAAACATATCAGGGAGTCCCTCTTCTAACAAATCTCCTGGGACAGGCTCGTGGACTTCTGTGAATTCTAACAAGGCTCCTGGACCTCTCATACCGATGCTCTGTCCTGGGCTTAAGGTTATTTGAAATGCCCCTCCTCCTTCTTTCTAAGGTTATTTATTGTATATAAGGTATTACAAATGCTCATTAATCAAGTGATCCAATCAAAGAATGAAGGTCAAAGAAATATAAATCCAATGCTTTCTAGGGGGAGATTCAAGAAAGAAAACCATGAATATCTCCTTAAAGCAAGGAAAAGCTAACAGATAAGTAAGCTTAACTATTTTGTGTGCATAAAAGCACTAAATATAACTAAATCAAACAACAATGGCACCATAAACAAAAAGTGTGTTGTATGCATGCACAATATGCACCAACACCCCCCCACCCCCCCTTAAGCTTAACATGGGTGAGTATGTGTTGAAAAAATGGGTTTCGAAAAATGTGTAGCCATATTAGGTACCCATGTACAAAAGAATCCCCACAAAAATGAAGGGAAAACCCATTGATAAAGGGAGAAAGCTAGGTATCATGATCAAGAGAAGAAGCCTCCTGCACCCTCAATAGAGCTCATAAATAAATGGACTTGCTCTTTGTAAAAGGTTTGGTGAAAATCTCGGAAATCTGCTATGTAATCAGCCAATGTCTGAGATCAATGACTTTTCTATGAATCAACTCTCAAATGAAGTGCATATGAATCTCAATGTGCTTGGTTTGATGTCGATGAACCAAATATCCTAAGATTTAAATGGTACTCTAATTGTTGTTAGCACTTGGTAAATTGTTGGGCTGAAGAGAAACAAAGTACCAAGGTAACCTAAAGACCAAATTTAAGACTGAAAATTAGCCTTTCCAATCTAGAGAGGGCTCTCTCTAAGGCCCAGTCTTTGATAGATAATGACTTTGGATTGTTAGCTATATTTACATGTTTGGGAAATGTTTTTGGTTTCGCTGGCAAGGAAATATAGAACTTTGGGCTATGGAGTCAACCCCCTGAAAACGAGAGAAATCAATGATTTGTAAATGAAACTTTGAGAGGATAAAGGATAAGTAGGCAATGGTCTTTCAGTTTAAATGTTGTCATGTATGATGGAAGAAAAAAGGACATAAAGCAAACCAGAGCACCATTAAAGATGAATTCTAACTTACTTAGAAGAGAACATAGAGTTTAAATGCCCGAGTCTAAAGCACCATGCGATGAATTTTAAAATCGTGAGACGTTCCAATTTAAACAAAGAGAACATACATGAATTTACAGGAAACATGAAGTACATACATATATAGGATCACAATACATCAAACCACCACCATTAGAATATTTTTTTCAAAGCTTCAAGACCTCTACATTGTTATTTCTATTCAGATTCAAAGATTACATTCAAGAGTCCTCTGTCTACACTACTTTTCCAACCCGACTTACATCGAAAAGATACAATATACATAAAACCACCATGCCCTCTTGGGCTGTTATGCCTCGAACAACTTTCTCCTAGAATTTCGGATTCAGTTACTTCCTCCCAAACAACATTTTGAATAGAGTTTACCAAAAATAGAAACCCGACTGCCACCCAATCATAACATAATCGACACCCTCATCTCAATCATTCGATCATGAGTAAGATTCGGTCATCAGGTTATGATAAATCAATGTTTTCTTTCACGAGGTGCCCGAGTAATCGAGCACACCGTTGGAAACTTAGTCACCTTGTATAACGAGCTCTGGTTGTTGCTGCACGATCACTGGCTGTAGCATGCATGTGGTGAGTTGGTGTAGCAGATGTTTGTTTGTGGTCGCTCGTGCAACTCCAGGTGGAAACAATAGTTGGGAGGCCACACATTTCTTCCAAACCTGTCATGCGTTTCACTTAGACCTTCCCTCCTCAGTAGGTAAATTTATAGCATCTGCACAACGAATATTCACCGAGCGGGTGCCGCGTCAGAGTTCTTGTTACCAACAGGAAATAGGATACGCGGGGAGAGATTCCATGCCACGATAAAAAAAGACAAAATCGGGTTGTCTCACTCATGCCTCTGGCCTCACCTGCAACCTTAAAACTTTGATTGTTTTTCTAAGAGACAAGTTCCATTTGTTCAGATTCTTCACCTGTCTCCACAAGATCACATTTCGTTTCAGTTTTTCTTGAGTGCTGGTGAGAGCCACACGAGCATTATCCATGGTTGGTCTGCATTCCTTGAAATGATCTGCGATTATTTCTCCTGACACCCTATGTTCCTACCACGACTGAATGATTATGTCTTGCGCTTCTCTGAGCTGTCTTTTGAGCCAATTTGCATTTCGTGCTCGACTCTGCGACGCTGGCATTTCAATAGTCCTTTCTACCAACTGTCTTCTTAATTCTCTGTTTTCTTGATACAATTTGACGATAGCGAGCTGCGCTTTCTTCAGCTGCTGCGACAACTCTTGAGCATCCACATTTTCATCGCCTGACCTCCTCTGTATTTCACTAATTCCCTTGCTTGAACCTTCAACAGGTTCTAGCCAAAAATGCGCATGAGTAATCACTTGACAACCGACTGGGTGCACGGTTCACTAGGATATTGGTTCTCCTCGGGTTTATTAATCAACCTTGGCCTGCCTATTTTTCGGGGTGTTGGCTGGTGGGTTGATGAATCTTCTATTTCCTTTCCTTTTCGCCTGACATCTTCCCTTCTCTCCCTTGCGCCGTGGAATGCCGTTTCCCTCGAAGATAGAGGAATGTATCCCTTGGGATCTCTGGGGATTTCGGCCTAAATCAGAAATGAATCCCAGTCTTTGTTCAACTGTCTCAATTCTTCGACCACCAACAACTTGATCAATGAAAAATGGGATAAATTTTTCCCCAGTTGGTCAACCTCAACCTAGACGCTGTGTGCCATCCTTTGCAAACTTTGATGCTAGGAGAGAGGTAGATTCAAAGGTTTTTTCCCTGTGAAATGCATCAACAACCTAAAGTGATATGGGTACACTCTGTCAAACCTTGCTTCATAGGTGAAATACCTTCTGATTACCTTTAGGAGATTTTGGAAAGGCTCCTGGAGGTACTGGCTTGAAACACCTTCTTCGATTTTCCCATTTAGGTAGTTGGGATTGATAAAGTATTCATAGAACAAAATGTCTAAAGGCATTCCTTTAAACCACTTTTCACCGCGCAAAGGGATCTCCATCGCGGCTGACAGAGTTTCCTCCATCACTCAGAAGGTAATTCTCGCAATGGTCGCGCAAAACCCATTAAAATTGAGGGCGAATTGTTCAACCAACTTCACATTGTACCCTTTGATCTTTTCACAAAAGTGCATACACCCGACTTGTTCAAAAGAGGCGTTGATTTCCAGATATTTGTTTATTAATGCCTGGTCTTGAGGCTCAGACCTCACGACCCTACCACTTCTCTCATTCTTTCTTATTCTTTGGGATGTTGTCATGATGCTAGTATATATTTGTTTTGCATGTGCGATAATGAACGATAACACCTTCTCTACGCAGAAAATAAGAATGACGTACTTCGTAGAGGCTGTCGGAAAGGTAGTGAAAAAAACTTTGTGTGACAAGAAAAATTAGCCACAGGAGTCCACATTGTGGCAGTAAGGCGCGATGGAAAATTTCGGTGCAGTAGGAGATCGACGCGGTGGAAAACAACAACGAGAGGGTTTTTGCGGTAGGGAATCGCGACGAAAATTTTTGGCATGGTAGAAAAGTACCGGGAGACTTGTCGCGAGACAAAGAATTTAGGCGCGTAAAGAAATTCAAAGCGACAAGAAGAAATTCCAAAGAAGAAAGACTGTTCGCGAGAAGAAATATCGTCCAACACGCTAGTTTGCAGCGAACTCTAACAGGATTTAAACAATGACTGAAAACGATGAAGGAGATGCGACAACTTGAATGAACAGACTCACAATATGAACGATGACAATAAAATTTCCCACATCAAAGGGCTCTAGGGCTTGTAGAAAAAACCACAGACAACGCACAAATCTGGAAGTAAAGGAGAGGCATGTAGGGTGACCAATATTTATACTTGAATGGGTAAGGAATGGAATCATGGAAGAGGATTCTAAATACATGGTGACGAGAAATTTGGAAGTAGGTTGAAGATTTGCGCAACAAACTCGTACGATAGGTACACTTTGAAGTGTGCAAAGTACAGATGATAAGAGCGATAGAGTATACATGATATGATCACCATGATTTTTAACCTTTATGACTTCATAATTAGGTGATGATGTTCATTATATCCATCGATGTGACCTTTATCCCAACAACTTGCCTCAATCTCTTGCACACAAATTCCCCTTTTCTGATAGGACTCGATCTTTCGGGAAATGGACCTTTACAAGTCACACGTGACTAATCATTAAACCCTTTCCTGACTCCAAGGGCCAAACCCACTACTCGCTGATTTTGATCCATTCACTATTTGATTCCTGACCTCACACGCTTTGACAAATAAGCTACAATGCATATAGGAGTAACTCTAACTGTAAAAATTACGATGCTAACAATTGCCACAAAAAATGATAGATGGCTAGTGGTTGAATACCAAAATTAGTGAGAATGTGTTGCAACTAGATAGCCTTAGTTGCTGCACTTACATATCTTCAATACTTTTTCTTTGTGGTCTATAGGTCAATGGAAGAAAATTTCTTGATCGATTGGAAAATATGATCAAAACTAACAGAGAAGAAGTGATTTGAAGTAGAATTGCAATCTATATCATCGCTTGATCCAGGAGGATCTAAGGAACTCCAACAGAGGTCCAGGAGGATCGAGAACGCTCACAGAGGTCTCAGGGGATCCATAAATGTGAAAAATTCAACTATCCCAAATTATCTTGAAAATGACATCACTGTGTAGAGCTCATCGTTATCTTTCTAACGGTGCAAACAACAAGTCAAACATAGGTCGTATGCAAAAGTTATGAGCGATCAAAGTTCAAGTCAAACTTTCCTTGTTAAGAATGCAGTTGCAAGCTCTTGAGGAAGAGAAGCATAAGCTACAAGATCGATTGTTATGTCATGAGTAATTCCACAAAGTTATTCTTCATGAGTTAGAAAGAAAGTTGTAAGTCAGGAATCAAGTATTGGCACCATAAGTACCAATCCATGAAGATTGGGAGGATGAGAATGTAAAGTATCCAATTAAAAAGGGACTACCTCTTTTGAAAGGCATGAATGAGAAAGATGACTCCTCATATTTTCCCTCTTCTCTTCAAGTTGGAGAATGCTCGAGGGTATCTGAAGAAAAGAAAAATTCAAATGAAGAAGCCCTACATAAACAATTGGCGTTACCTTCCAGTCCAGAGAAATGTAACATGTGTAAGGCATCTGCAGGGAAATATGTGCATGATACATAAGAAGGAATGAAGTCTTTTCCCACTGATCAATGGTCTATGTATCCATGTGCTTATTGTGGAACTATCAACCATGATGTACAAAAATGTCGAAGGAGACAGTCTGTGCAAGCAAAAACCTCAAAGAAGAAGAAAGATCATTTCTCAAGTCAGAGAAAAAAGAGGAATGATAAGAAAGGATCATAGTTACAAGATGGGAACAAGACACTGCCTATTTTTCAATAAGCAAGGTTAAGCATGAAGTTCATTCCATTTTTAACATTTAACTTAACCATAACCAATAATGTTGCAACAACCAAGATCATAAGAAGAAACACCATGCACAAGAACAAAAGAAGTATCCTGGGAAACCCTTCTC
>WSFP011311240.1:0-43057 GCA_009831015.1 Picea engelmannii | reverse complement strand
TAATGAATCTTGCTAGGTCATTCTCTTCAAGAATGAGTGCAATCCTATACTTCCAGGCACGAAAGTTATCCACACCTTCTAGCTTGTCAACAAGCTTAGTGCTTGCAGACATCTTGACCTGGAGCTGGGAAAATGACCAAAAAATGAAAATGCTCAGAATTTAAATCTGAACTTACGAGGAGATGCACTTGGCTAAGGCGAGTATCCCGGTGCAGTCAGATTTCAGAAAATCCAAATTTTACCCCTTGAAACTGGGCCTCCTACTTTTGGTACTGGTTCTGGTTTCCTGGTTTTCTAGTACCAGTGAAAACTAGGGTTTCACTTTCAGGGAGTTCTGTCCACTAGAAAAGTACGCTGAGGCTGGCAAAGAGTTCGCTAGGCTAGGGCACACTTCCTTGATGAGTTTTATGCTGAAATTCCTCTTCAATAGAAAATCTTAATTTTCTTGTATGTGACAACAATGCTGTTTTTGCTTATCTAGTGAAAGGTGCTCTCTTCAACTTAGCTCTGATACCATGTTAAGTTTTGAGCTATTATTAGGTTTCTTTTCAATTTACTAGATAACAATAGCATAGTTAGGATCATTGAGACAAACACAATCACAAGATACACAACATTTATCCTGGGAAACCCTCATGGGGAGAAAACCCAACAAAAACTTCTTTAATATAGATAGCCAATACAATGCCAAGACAATAAACCAAAACACTAGAGAATATCCAACACTGAGCAATGCGCCTCTCTCTTCTTTCTTCTCCCAACTGCAATTACCAAACTTGCGCACTTGATGAGTGAATGAGTGAGTGTGTTAATGAGGCGCTAGCCTCCTTTATTTATAGTAGTTGGCAGGCGCTGGAAAGGTGTCTGTTCGCTGGGCAGGGCCGACTTCTCTTCTTAGTGGTTAAAACCACTTTAATTAGGCCTGGGGTCTGACTTCTTGATTTGCATAATATAATCAGGGTTTGACCAATCCACAAAAGGGGATTTGGTCAAGTAAAAAGACCAACATGATCAATCCACAAAAGGGGATTGATATGATGAATAATAACTCAATAATAAATAGAATACTCTTTGCAGTTACAATATTTCAACATAATGTGGCTTGCCTTAGCCTTATCTTCATAGGGTGTTGGATCAAGATCACAACCCTCCATTTGTTAAAATTTCGCTTAAGCAGTTAAGTTTATTCAATATTCTTTAACTTTTAACAATTAGAACAATAACTGCATACATAAAGATCACTAAAAGAAAGACATCCACAATATACACAAGATTTATCCTGGGAAACCCTCTTGGGGGAGACAACCCAACAAAGCTTCTTCAATATAGATTTGTTAACAAGTACAATGTCTCTCTCCAAAAGAGATCTCACAAAACAAAAGATAACTAGAAGATAGACTAGAAACCCTAACCAAAATAGGGTAGCGCACCACTGGACCAAGATAGACCTCCAACAGATAACTAAAACCCTCCACGAAAACAACCCTACTTTGTAGTTGCGTCTCCTTCTAAGACTTGCGCACTTTTCCTTGAGAGAGAGAGCTTGTGTTGTGTGTTCTCCAAATGAGGTGCCTAGCCTCTTATGAAGACAAGTTGAGTTACCCTGTAATTAGGTCAGGGCCGACTTGTACAAATGACACTTTCTAATTTGCATTTTATTTTTACAAAGGCACAATAGGGCTGACTTTACAAATACAACATAATATTATTCTTTTAGGGTTTTGACTTGGTCTAATACAATACAGATATAATAAGAATATCTTTCGAAGCTACTCAAACTTCAACACTCCCTCTTAGCAATTGCTAAGTTATTCTTCTGGCACGATTGTCACGACTGCTTCTGCACTTTTGTACACTTGATCATTGACTTGTTGACTTTCCATGAATCTATATTGAAGAAGTTTTGTAACCAAGTCATGCATCTGGGGTCTCATCATCCTTCCGGGATTTATGTCATCACGGGGCTTATGAGGCTTCAGCTAGTTCATACAGAACTAGGCAACTTGCCAACTCACACAGAATCTGACATCTAGTTCATACATAACTAGTAACCTTGCCAACTCACACATAATCTGGCATCTAGTTCATACAGAACTAGTAACCTTGCCAGCTCACACAAAATCTGGCATCTAGTTCATACAAAACTAGTAAACTCGCCAGCTCATATAAAATCTGGCATCTAGTTCATACATAACTAGTAACCTCTGGTTGACACACCAGGCAACCGGTCCACAATGACCATGCATCTAATCACAAGGATTAGGCAATGTAGTGCGCACACACTACCCATCTAGCCCAAGGCTAGGAAACACCTCCAACCACACAAGTTAGCCCTCTAGCTTGAAAAGCTGGAAAACTCGCCAGCCCTGAAGGCTCGACATCTATTGACCTTGTGTGAGGTCATGTTGATTATTGCCACAGTCAGTAACGTGCCCGTGAATGACTACCGCTGTTGCTGCCACACTCTGATGCTGTTGCCCTGGAATCGCATTTGTAACTCATTACTCCGTCTTACTAGGGAAGTCCTTCTCGAACATACCAAGCTTGTCCTTGACATACACAAACTTCACTCTTGACAGAGGCTTGGTCAACACGTCAACTATTTGCTCATCTGTAGCGACACACTGAAGCTTCACTACTCCCTTCTGTACCATATCTTTGATATAGTGGTACGTGATCTCGACATGCTTGGATTTGTCATGAAACACTGGGTTCTCTTACAATTTCACAAAACTTTGTTTGTCACACCAGACACAAGTCGCCTGTAACTCAAGATCAAACAATCCTGCAAGCAGCTTCCGAAGTCACACTGCTTCATTGCTAGCTGAACACGCTGTTATATACTTTGCCTCAGTCGTACTGAGCGCCAAACTAGTATGCTTCCAGCTAAACCATGAGATCATAACTGATCCTAAACTGAAGCAACATCCAGATGTACTCTTCTGGTTTGTGACACTACCGGCCCAATCTGAATTAGTATAGCCTTGCAGGCTTATCTCACGATCTGAAACATATCTGAGTCCATAGGCAATTATACCTTTCATGTACCTCATCACATGTTTTGCTGCAATCAAGTGAACACCTCTAGGTTCGACCATATACTGACTCAATGTGTTCACCGCAGAACATGTGTATTTGGCCTTGTGTTCGTTAAGTACATCAACAAATCAATCATTTGTCTATACATGGTGGCATCCACTGTCTTTGAAGATGTATCACTCAATAACTTCAGATTTGTCACCATCGGTGTAGGCATGGCTTTACAATCCATCATTCCGAATCTCTTCAGAATCTCTAAAGTATATTTTCCTTGGTTAAGGAAAATCTCACTCGGTCTATGCCATACCTCTAGACCTAAGAAATAATGCATCATACCCAGGTCTTTCATCTCGAATTCTGTAGCAAGTTTCCTCTTACTTTCAGTGATGAGCTTCTCGTCTCCTCTTAAAAACAAGTCATCCACATATAACAGTAATATCACTGGTCCACCATCTACAACCTTGTAGTAAAGGTTGGATTCTGCTTTACTCTTGGTAAAGCCCAAGCTCATGAGGAAACGATCAATTCTACTGTACCATGCCCTGGGTGCTTGCTTTAATCCATACAAGGCTTTCTTCAATTTGCACACGTGTCTGATTGTCATGTGTCTCGAAACCTTGTGGCTGCTCCGCATACACTTCCTCTTCTTTTACACCGTTTAGAAAAGTTGTCTTCATGTCCATCTGGTGTACCTTCCACTTCATTACTGCAGCTATCGCAAGGATAGCTCTAATCGAAGTGTATCTCACCACAGGAGCAAAAGTCTCCTCATAATCTATTCCTTCTTTCTGGGAGAAACCACACGCCACGAACCTTTCCTTGTACTTCTCGATACTGCCATCTGCTGAATTCTCCGTCTTGTAAATCCACTTGGAACTTACCACTGTCTTCTCTTTCGGTCTCGGAACCACATCCCAAACATCATTCTTTATAATGGATCGATACTCTTCAATCATGGCATGTTTCCATTCTTTCTTCTCTGCAACCTCTTCATAACAGGTAGGCTCAACATCAATAATGTCACTTAGCAATGCCACGTAACTAGAGTATGGTCGCGGTCTTACTTTCTCTGAAAGATCCATTTGGAGCACCATACTTCTCTACATCCCGAATAATTTCTCGAGCCCAAGCTGATCTTCTCTTCTTTGTATTCATCACTCGGGATGAATCTGCAGGTCTCTGTGGTTCTTCCATATCATGGTCTTCTAGTACAACATCATCGCTTGCATCTGTATCTGCAACTCTGGGAACTTCAAGTTCCTCATCATGGACCTCATATGAATGATTCTGTCTCGATCTATTGAAAGCTGCATCCTCATCAAAGGTGACATCTCTGCTCGTCTCAATATGTCGGTGACGAAGGATGTAGACTCTGTATGCCTTCGATGTTTCACTATATCCAACAAATATACCCTTCTTGCTTGAAGGGTCCAACTTCGAATCTCTTGTCTTTGGGGACATGCACATACACTAGACAACCAAATATCCTCAGGTGGCTGACCTCTAGCTTTTTACTTGTAAACATTTCTTTTGGTGTCTTGTATCGATGTACACGGTGGGGACTTCTGTTCTGCACATATATAACGGTTCTGGATGCTTTTGCCCACAGATGCATCGGTAAATCTTGATTATGAATCATGGCCTTTACTGCTTACATTATTGTTCGGTTCTTTCTTTCTTCCACACCATTCTGTTGAGGATTGTAGGGAGTAGAGAGCTTCCTCTTAATCCCAACTTCTTTGCAAAATGCCTTGAATTCATCTGATGTGAATTCTCCTCCATTATTTGACCTTACGATCTTTATCTTATTTTCAGAAAGGTTTTTAACAAGTACTTTGAATTCTTTGAACTTGTTGAATACTTCACTTTTAGCTTTCAAAAAGTAAATTCAAGTGTTACGTGAGAAATCATCAATAAATGAAACATAATATACATACTTGCTAAGTGAAGTGGTTGACATTGGTCCATACACGTCTAAGTGTACGATTTCCAAGGCTCCTTTGGCTTTGCTGTTGTTGCTTGGAAATAGGTTCTTCGCGTTCTTGCCTTATGCACATCCCTTACATATGTCTTCATGATTCACTTGGATCTCTGGTAAACCTGTCACCATCCTGCTCACGATCGGTAATGCTTTGTAATGTATGTGAGCAAATCTTCTATGCCATAGCTCACTTGGAGTAACTGTGCTGTGTACTGATGCTGAATTTGAATGACCCTTCAGTTTGTATAGACCTCCTTCTGGAACACCAATCACCACATCATCATCAATAGACTTTCCTCTTGGCCACATGAGAACTTCACCATCAATGAAAGCGACTCTGAATCCTTTCTCATCCAAAGCTAAGATAGAAAGGAGATTCTTCTTCAAACAAGGTACATACAAAACATCCTTCATCTTCATAGGCTTTCCGGAATCCAATCTGTAAGAAACTTCTCCTACTCCTTTAATGGGATACTGGTAGTCATCACCGAGGTTCACCTTGTGAGGTGAATCCTTCCGAACTAATTCAGAGAAAGAATCCTTGTAACCTGTCATGTGCTTAGAAGCACCACTATTAATAAGCCATGTGTCACTTCCATGAGTAACTGTATCTGTAAGAGCTAATATCAATACACATTCTTCACTTGAATCATCTTCTTTGACTCTCTTTTGATCAGGTTCATTGTCTTCTGCGACATGAGCATGATGTCTTTTATACTTTCCTTTTCTGACCTGATCTTTTGAGTGGGGACAATTTATTGGAATGTGTCCCATCTTCTCGTAGATGTAGCATCTGTAATTTGAGTAATCCTTTTGAAACTTTTGTGTCTTTTGTGACCCTTGAAACTTTTTGTGTGAGTGAACCTCTTTCTTGCTCTTTCCTTTTCTTGCATGTGCTGCTAGAGCTTGATTTTCATCATCGCCTAATTTCTCTTCTCTCCCTGGCAATCTAGCTTCTTCCTGAGACATAGTCTGCTAAACCTTGTTAGCTTTCTTCTCGAATAGATTCCCTGAATGAATGATTCCCAAGATCTTGGGAGACCATTCAATGTAGTCATCACCAGTTCAACTTCTTCAACTGTGTCTCCAATGGCTTCAAGTAGTTCTCTGATTTGAGACAACCTTGTGAAGTAGGATTGAATGGTTTCTGAACTCTGCATCTTCACACTCTTGAGCTGTGGCTTCAATGTCATCTTCCGGTTGATATTCTTGCCCTGATATAATCGGGACAGGGCATCAAACATTTGCTTGGGAGTTGTCAATGATGAGACATGAGGGATCAAATGATCCTTGATAGAATCAAGAATGATTCTCTTTGCCTTGACCGGATTCTTCTTGTACTTTGCCTTGGCCTCATCTCCCTTTGGTTCTGGAATTTCTTCTTTGATGAAACCTTCTAGAACATCCTCTTCTAGAATGAGCATTACTCTATACTTCCATGCTCGAAAGTTATCAACACCCTCAAGTTTCTTATCAAGCTTAATGCTGGAAGTCATCTTGCCCTTGGACGAAAATACAATAAGAAAATAAAGAATTTTTAAAGAAAGGTTTTGAACTTACCAGAGAGTGTGCTATGCCAAGGTGATCTGCTCCAACTTCAGTCTACAACTGCCTAGACTTCTTGATCTAGGGTTTCATGAGGAAACCCTAGATTTCCAACTTGAGAATTTTGGAATTCTGGTACAAGGGAAAGGTGCGCCCTCCTTAGGCGAACTCCTTGATGGCTTTATTTTGACCAACGTCCTTTAGAAAGAGGGTGTTATCATCACCTAGGGTTTTATGCATAAACCCTAATTTTTAGAAATTGTGAAAACTACAAAACTGGTCCAGGGAAAAGATGCGCTAGGGTTAGGAGAGTCTTCCTATGATCTTGTTTTCCCCAACGAGTTCCTCTAGAAAATGTCTTCTTTCAGGCCCGCTCTGATACCATGTTAAAATTTTGCTTAAGCAGTTAAGCATATTCAATATTCCTTAACTTTTAACAATTAGAACAATAACTGCATACATAAAGATCACTGAAAGAAAGACATTCACAATATACACAAGATTTATCTTGGGAAACCCTCTTGGGGGAGAAAACCCAACAAAGCATCTTCAATATAGATTCATTAACAAGTACAATGTCTTTCTTCAAGAGAGATCTCACAAAACAGAAGATAGACCAGAAACCCTAACCATAATAGGGTAGCACATCACTAGACTAAGATAGACCTCCAACAGATAACCAAAACCCTCCACGAAAACAACCCTATTCTGTAGCTGCGCCTCCTTCTAAGACTTGCACACTTTTCCTTGAGAGAGAGAGCTTGTGTTGTGTGTTCTCCAAATGAGGTGCCTAGCCTCTTATAAATACAAGTTGAGTTACCCTGTAATTAGGTCAGGGCCGACTTGTACAAATGACACTTTCTAATTTGCATTTTACTTTTACAAAGGCACAATAGGGCCGACATTACAAATACAACATAATATTATTCTTTTAGGGTTTTGACTTGGTCTAATACAATACAGATATAATAAGAATATCTTCCGAAGCTACTCAAACTTCAACACCATTTGAAGTCCACGGTTTGCTTGCTTGACTTGGAAAAAGAAAAGGCCCAACGATTGGGAGGGAGGGTCGAGCTACTTTGTTGAGGGTGGATTTAATTTAGTGGGGGAGGGGGCGATTTAGGTAATTGGCTCAATGTTCGTTTATTTGGCCCCGCGATTCACCTTAATTATGGCGACTTCCTTAGAATATGGTGGCTTAAATTATGTAGACCGATTTGATTTATTTTGAGCCATTCCCTTTTGATCCATCGTCTCAATTTCAATGGTTGTGTGAGGAGGGCTGAATTAATTGAGGTGGGATACAATTTAATTAATCGTGGACCATTTGCTTGATTTGGGAGTGCCCATGACTACGTTGACTCCCCAAACTCCAATGTTCCATTTGCCTTTGACCCAACAAATTATTTTTATGCCGAACGACTATTTGGTGGTGTGTTTTGCTTGCAAATTAGTCGATTTGATTGAGTGAGGCATCAACTATGAGAGAAGGGGCCAATTTTACTTGAATAAATGTGCCAACGTTCCCTTTTTACCAAACGATTGACCCTTTGACCCAACATTTAATCTTTGACTCGGAAAAATTTCCCAACAACTAGGAAAGATGGACGACTCCCTTTGATTTTGCTTTGATTTGCTAGATTCACGTAAATATTGTTGAATTGACGGACTCCTAGACATGGGTTTTGCTCAGAACGTGATTAACTTGCGCTTTGATGTGGGATCTTTCCTTGCATGTCAATGAATGACCCTTTTTTGACACGTTTACCCATAAATATGTCCGCGTGACCTTTCAAAAGTTGATATTTGCTTATAAACCTGCTTTTTGCCAAAATTTTAACGTGGCATGTCAATTATACATCATGATGATCATTTTGAGCCCTCGTTGTATTTTTGGTCCCAGGACCCCATGCATCGGGATTCATGAGATTGCCTCGAAAAACATGTAGTGCTGTGAATGATGAGATTGCCATGATGAGAACTATAAATGAATACTGCACCATGCCCAAGAAGATGCATACAAACTCTATGATATATGACACATGTGGGAAAGACATAGGTGCACTTAAAGTATGGGCATAACATGCCCTACATAGTGCAATCACCTCTACAAAACGAATGGCTCCCCTAAACCATGTGTCCTAATAGATTCATCTCAAGGTCCCCAATCCTATCCAAGACGAAAGGAATTGAGAATGGCGACGAGAGGTACTGAGTATGGCCGACCATCAAAGGCCTAGGACACCATATATATAATCTTCCACATGGCCTACAAGCCTTATGACTTGCAACTTGTCTTGGACTTATGATGGTGTTGCCATGAAAAAATATAGGGTACCTCCCAGGAGATAACATGTCCTTTAAGATACTTAAGCATCTTTGGTATTGGAGATAAGGAAATTTCCAAAATATGTTCCTCTTGATAGATAAAATGACTCTTGAGGATTTGCACATTGCTTGCAAAGGGATGGGCATGCTTTCAAAAGATGCCACTAAGTGATGGGAGCCCTATGTTGGCAAGTTAGCTACTAGTTGCAAATGAAGGGGAGTGTTAATGTGGAATGAAATCCCAACAAAGTGATATGCCACTCTAGTAGTAAGACTTGCAATTATTATGGACATCAATAGATAACCACAAGCCAAAGATACTCACAAAATACAAGGATAAATTAAGTATATGAGAGACGTTAACTTGGCAAATGCATGTGCCCAATTTCAATTAAGTTACATGTACATGGTAAGTGTGTGCCAAGTTTTAGTGTCAAATAATTTGCAAATGAAGATAGAAAAGGGAAAATATACCATATAACTAAAATGTGCACCCTTGTCAATTGGGTCTAGCTTGGGCGGTTGGGAGGATGTATTATTATCCTTCCCCCTTGGTTTCAAATCTCGCTTGTGACATGTTAGCTCTTCGTGAGCCAATTGTGAATTGAGGCTATTCATGAGCCACGAGGAATATCTCACTCTTGCTTATGGGCTGAAGGGTGGGATGAACTAGCCTAAACTTAGCATAGAAAACTACCAAGAGGGCAACCAAATGGGCATCGATTTAGGCCAACTGGCCAAGGTTTGAGGTATTGGGAAAATGGTATTGGAATAGATCATCTTGCCCCAAAGATAGAAGATTCTAGAGAGTGTGATAATTGGTAAACACGCAAGGCTGTGACAAACTTGTGATATTTTTGGCTGCAACAAACCCAAGGCCCGCATTTGGTGAAGATCCCATGCTGTTTGGAAAGCTGTTCCTCTCGTCCTTAGGTGCTGCAACTCTTGTTCTCAATTTCTCCAATGACATGGAATGAAGGTAGGGGAAACGCCAGAACAAACGAGGCGTATTACGATGTTTTAAGGGAAAATAATAAAAATTTAAGGCATAGTAAGGTTAGATGGGATTTTGGTGCTGTTAGGGTTTGTATCTTAGAATTCACTAGTAAAGGGGTTGCAAAAGTGTGTTCAAGTGGGTTGTAACCTTACAAAAATAGAGTTTAAGAGTTTATATTATCTCATAGTCGCAAGATTTGGTCGTAATGGCCTTTTGGTGTATGAAAATTCACATGGAGTTTGAAATTCGATGCATATTTGACTCAATATGGATATGCTAAAGTTAACTAAATGCTTAAATATATTTACGATTTCAAACTTTTAAAGATCGACAAAATGTTAGTATGTGTGCTGAAATATATTTAGATGTTTAACTATTAAAGTTTGATAGCTTGTGTTCTGCCATGGGATTAACACCCATATTCACGAATTTATATGCTACCATATTAGCCTTGTGTTTGACATGAATACGTTGGAAAGTTGTAAAAAGACTTGGTAATACTTTGGTGTCTTGAATCATTGGTTTGAACTACCAGTTGCACTTTAAACGACCATTCCTAGTAACTAATTTTCAACCTTAAACAAATGAGAGATTGCATTTTATTTTGTGAGAGGTGTAATTGCATGGATGTGAGTTTGCAATCCGTACTATGACTTTATAAGCAACGATTACAAGTTTGGACAAGGAAGTCCCCTTTGTTGTTTGATTTCTTAGAGAATGGGGGTTTTTCTTGTGTAACAACACTGTCACTTCGTAGTGAACATGTGTGTTACTTGTGTATTTGTGGTGGGAGTTTGTGTAACAATAGTTAGGGTCTATAATTGTTTTTTGGATTTTGGGGCCTTATTTGATTGAGAAAGTTAAATATGACAGGGATTGGTGGTGAAGGGGATTGTTTGAAGAGATTAAGGAGTTGTTCCTTCAATTAGGAGTTGAACGTAAATATGTGAGGTTGATTTTCTATGGATATAGGAAATGCGACATAGGTTATGTTATCTCTCAAATTGATCCCTTGAAAATATGGCTAAGAAAGAATATTTTTAGGGTATTTGAAAGTACAGTTTAGGGACAATGTATAGGTCACTCTCACTTTAGAGTCTGTCTTTTTTCTGACTCAAGGGGTTATCCCTATTGATCCTGTAAGATTTGTAGCATAGAAGCGAGGATTGTATACTTTGTCAGATCATCGATGATGCTCTTGAAAAAAGTAGAAGAAACATAATATTTCTATGAGAATTTTTGTTTTTGAAGAATTCATATTCATGATTGGCTGGTGCATTTAATCGATTGGGCAAGAAACAAGACAAAATAACGAGATGTGGAAGAAGAAATTCAATTAGAAGTATAAACTATGTACATTGAATAACTTGTGTAGCAAAAAATTAGTGGTGCAAATTGTTGAAAATTATCACTATCCCCAACACCTAGATACTTTACTACCTTGTGTATTTCCTTGGTGATAATACACTGAACAAAATATATTGGTTGGAAGTAAAAACAACGGAAGCAAAACTGGAAACCAAACTTCACACATGCACACAAAAAATTTGCCCTTCAAATCAACTTTTCATTGATAATGCTTCCAAGCTTACACGGGCTCCTTTACTCGGAAAATGGCCCACAGAGGAGGAATACAAATTACAACAAACCTGGCCCTAAAGAAACCCTCTGCCCAATCTTCCCAAATCCACCTGTTGGACACTCAGATCTGCACTAGATCTGTCTGCTGGTCCTCAAATTTGTAAGATCTACAAGTTGGTACCTCAGATTTGCTAGATCCACTTAATGATACTTCAGATCTGCACTAGATTTGTCACTGGTACCTCAACTTTGCACTGGATCTATCCGTTGGTATGTCATATTTGCTAATCTTCCTGTTGGTACCTCCGATCTACTAGATTTGCCTGCTGATACCTCAGATCTGCACTAGATCTATCCGTTGGTACCTCGGATCTGCTAGATCTTCCTACTGGTACCTCAGATCTGCTAAATCTTTGTGTTGGTACCTAAGATCTGCTAGATCTTCTTGTTGGTACCTTAGATCTTCTAGATCATTCTGCTGGTACCTTATATCTACTAGATCTTCTTGTTGATATCTCAGATCTGCACTAGATTTGTCCACTGGTACCTTAGATCTTCTAAAGCTACCTCAGATCTGTTAGATTTGTTCGCTGGTACCTCATATTTGCATTAGATCTGTCCACTGGTGCCTTAGATCTACTAGATCTTCCCGTTGGTACCTCAGATCTGCACTAGATCTGTCTGTTGGTATCTCAGATCTGCACTAGATCTGTCTGCGGGTACCTCAGATCTGCTAGATCTGTCCGCTAGTACCTTAGATCTACTTCCTATAAATCTGTCATTCAATTTCTGGCTGTTGGGTTTTCTTCTCCTAGCTGCACTACTTGCACTTTCCTCCTTTGGACTTGATCTCTAGATGGAATTCCTTTTTCAACTTTGCTGAGATCCCCTTGAATCACAGTCCTTCGTGACTCAAGCACTTGAGCAAAAGTCCTTCTTTGCTCTTGTCCTTGATCCCCTTGAGTCATAGTCCTTAATGACTCAAACACTCGAGCAAAAGTCCTTCTTTGCTCTTCATGTGGATGTCTTTCTCCTTCACCTAGCCTTGCTTTTATAAACTTGAGTTATGATCGAATCAAACATAACCCTATTCTCCAAAGTGATTAACGGTTGAAATTAGATTTCAACGCACTTGAGATCAATGGCTAAGATTCATTTAATTTACTAATGCTAATAACTTTAGCATTTCATTAAATTAAACTCACTTTAATTATAAAAAACACTTTACTTAAATAATTCCTTTAATTAAAGTAAATTACTAAGGTTGAAGGCTTTGGAATCTGGATGACTTCCACACGTCTAGACACTTAGACCCGTGTGGAAGTACCTGTCTGATGCTATAAACATCAACACTCCCTCTTAGTGAGGAAGGTACTTTTGGAAGAGCCACTTGGATTTGGTTGTCCCTTCGGTCTTGACACAATGTCCCACACATCATCTTGCACTATGGCATCCCACCAACCCTGTTGGTCTATTGCTTCCTGAACACTAGAAGACTCGGAATCAATGATGCTACTCATTCACGACATGAAGTTTGGAAACATCCTTGGAGGCTTGCTATCCATGACAGTGCTCCTAGGAAGACCATCTGCAAGCAATAACTTGTAATTGCTTCACTCTAGGCAACTATTTTCAGTTGTCTGTGGCAGTTAAAACTTCTCTGACTTATCAAGACTAGTGTAATTAGTTTTGTTAAGCTTTAAAATTTGGCTGGCTCAATTTTTTGAATTTTCAAGTACACTTAATGTTGTGGTTTATTTCTTCAATATTCATAGTGGAGTCGAACATGCAATCTCAAAATATTGAGCTGTAATTGAATTACTTTATAATGACAAGGAATCCCTCTGCAAATTACTATTAGCAGTTATAGATCCATGCAGGGAAAGGTGGGGGGAAGTTTTGTGAGAAAGAAAAGAAAGAAGAAATTATATATTAATGTCCATAAATTACCAAAATAGGTCAATGGGACTAGAAACTAGAAGTCATAATGGTAATGTGCTAAGTCACAGGACACATCCTAAACCCCCTCCGTGTCTCGTGTTTGTCGAATCCGACACAATTCGACCTGACACGTGTCGGACTCTATGCAACTACGTGTCATGTGTACGGGACATGAACTAAAATCGTGTCCAAGACCACATAAATTCGTGTCACGATTACAGGACACATGTCCATTAGAAAAGCGTTCTGCGGGCCCTCAAAAGCGGTTTTCCTCTCCTCATTTCACTCATTTAACCCACAGGTTGGAGCAGCAAGAGACTCAGAGTGCAGCAAAGAGATTTGGTGGAGTGTGAGAAGGGATTCCAAGTGCCAAGCAAGTGGATTTGTTCACCATTCTTCAAGTTTTTTTCTATTGCAGCAGTCCAAGAACTTTGCTACAACAGTCATGGCTCAATCATCAAGGGCAGCTGGAAGAGGGAAATAGAAAGGGAGGGATTTTCTTACTATTGTTGTCCCCCCTCCTTCATTTTCAACAGGGTTAGCTAGTGTTCCATCTGCTGGAAGTGGGGCTGCAACAACAAGTTCAGAGGCTGAAAAACATGCTGTTTTAGCAAGGCAGCACGCTCAAGAATCAAAGTATCCATTGTGGAAGTATGTCACAAGACATCAAGGGCCCGGGTCCAAGTTAAAGGGGGGAGATAATATTCTTTGGACATGTAGTTTTTGCAAATCTCAATTTACAAGCACCTACTTCCGAGTAAAGGGCCATTTGTTGGGCACACCTTGTGGACTTGGACCATGTCAAGGAGTGAGTGCATCCAAACGAAGAAAACTGGAAAGAGAGGCCAATGTTGGCGAGGGGATTGTGGCAGCAACATCTAGGAAAACCAAGAATGAGGATCCTCTTCCATTCTTGAGGAAACCATCCAGCAACTACCCATTTGGGGGTGGGACTGCAACAACAAGAAAGAGGCCTGCAATGGGTCCAATGGACAAGATATTTCAGCAAGAGAGGCGAGATGAGTTGGATCTTACCATTGTTTTTTTTTTCTATCTCAACTTCATCTCATTTAATGTTGCACGGTCTCCTTTGTTTATTGAGATGTGTCGAAGTCTAACTCAAGGGGCTCCAACTTGGTACATGCCTCCTAGTTCAGAGAGGCTTAGAACCACATTGTTGGTTAAGGCAAAGAGGCAGGTGGATAAAATGCTAGAGCCTATTAAAGCAGCTTGGCCCGCATGTGGGATGTCTTTCCTGATGATATGGGTTTGGAGGACACTGTTGCGTTGGCATTGGCCAACATGGATCTTAATGACCCAGTGCTAGAGCCGGTCACTTTTGAGGATGATATTCCTCTTGAGGGGTCATCCTCCACAGCAGCAGATCGAGTTCCACAGATTGGATTGGATGATCATGTAGAGCAGCCAGAGATTGGAGGAGAGAGCAGTGGTGACGACGTTGATTTTGATGATGATGACATGGATTTAGATGACTACTGACCAGTGACCAGTGACAGTCTTGTGCTATGGGATTCTTCCATCTACGGTTCTAGTATCTAGTTCTACGGTTCTATCTTATTTTGTATTTTCCACCGGCATTCCCACCTATAGTTAGCCTGTAGCAGTGACTCAGGAGTCGTTGTCTATGTAACACATTTTGATTTTGATGACTTAATGAGAAAACTGCAGTTTATGGTTTGAATTTCTTGTGTTTCAAATTTCAATGTTTGTCATTATGATTTTAATATTTATCATGATTCATGATTTATGTTAGAACTTAGAACTTAGTACTAGTTGTATGATGTGTCATGATTCATTGTATGATTGAATAATGAATTTGTAATATGTATCATGATATCATCATCATCATTTATGTAAAATTTAAATGTTTACAATTTTATTAATTATTTCATTTTTTGTAAGTGTGTATATATATATATATATATATATATATATATATTTTAATATATATATATATATAACGTGTCCACCGTGCCCTGTTTCCGGGGGTCGCCGTGCCCGTGTCCAACACTTGTATTTCCGTGTCCTCTGTGTCCCGTGTCCATGTGTCTGGCGACTTAGGTAATGTGGGAGTTCCGAAAGTAACTCCAGGTGCAATAATAAGTACAAATAAAGGTAAAGAGGTTACACAAATGGGTAAAGCCAAAGTGGTAAATCATAGAAAGGAAATAGAAATAGGTACTTCTCCAAGCAAGAAGTGAATCACTCACTACTCTGCACCATAAGTAGAAGTGGAAGAGGAACTAGTGCCATAATCATCAACAATCATGAAGGTACCATTATAGAGCTGGATAATGTCCTCTAGGTTATGGCCTGGACTGAGTGGACTGGGCTAGATAACCCTGGGGAAAAGCTGGGTGCTACATCCTCGAGCTCGCCTAACCTTCAAGGCCAATGAGAGAAGCTAAGCTAGAGAAATTATTTTAATATATTTATATAATCTATTGTAGTCCATTAAGCCCGCATTTATAATTGTTTTAATTCTTGTAGTCTAGCAATATTACCATCTGCAAAACCATGTTCAAACCATGTCGCTGATTATTTTTGTCTGAACCAGTTCTAACTTCTAACGTTGTAAAAATGCAATAAAGGCAAGTGTGCAATATTATTTTGTTGTGCTCTAGAGTTGAGGACTGGGGAAATAACATTAAGTTTCTAGAGCACATGTTTCTGAAAATTTGTTGTTTCAGAAAAAAATCGATATGAGAAATATGAGCACATCATGGCACTTCGCAGTGGATCATTACTAACTTTTAGATTCTCAAAGCTACCTGCATTTGTGCACACACAAAATGACTTGGCACTTGACTGGAACTTGTATGCCCGTGAGCTATTCATGAAATCATAAATTCTCAAAAGAGAAGGGTTCAAATAATTAACACTGTTCGAAGAGTTACAAGAGAATTGCAGATATTTATGTGGACGATGCATACCAAGATATCAATGCTCAGAATTTTGTTTTAGAGCCGATCTGCTTTTTTGTAGAAGTGGCAAAGTGGTGATAAATAACAGTTCTCCAGAATGTGAGAAAAAACTATGTATTTCACACTTTTCTAAATGTTTATATTTTGTTATTTTGGTGGAGAAGATAATAGTTTCGCTTCTCTAATGGATGATGGCAATCTATGGTCGTCCAAGACAAAACTTGGTCACCTGTAAGTTTTTGTACAGTATCCTTTTAATGCTTTCTTGGGGATGTAGTGTACTTTTGCTGATCAACATGAGTGAGTTTCTAGTGTGATTCATGTGTTCTAATCTGATCATGGGATCAGTCTGCTGTTTCCTTTTTGTCTGTTTAACATCAATTTTTTGTCAAGTTCTAACATTAACTTTGTGACAGGAGGCGTCTTTTCCACATGATTAATGAGCTTCCAACAATATTTGAGTGTGTTACTGGGATTGGAAAAAGGCCAACAAAGGAAAAATCGGCTGTTACTAACAACAGTGGTAGTAAAAACAAGCAAAGTGGAAAGATGGTGGGTGTTTGCATAACATGATTGCAAATCTATCATAGGAATAAATCTTTAAATTCATCAGAGGTGGATTACATTTCAGGATATCTGTATTTCATTTGAACTTCTTTTTAATTGTGTGGGAAATTTAAAACTATTCATATGATGCTTATTTGGTTCTGTTCAACAGAGACCATCTGAATCTCAGATGAAAATGTCAAAGACACCACTACCTAGGGATGAGGATGACTCGTTGGATGAAGAGGATGAAGATGAGCACGGAGAAACCTTGTGTGGAGCTTGTGGAGAAAACTATGCCTCTGATGAGTTTTGGATCTGTTGCGATATGTGTGAGAGATGGTTCCATGGTAAATGTGTGAAGATTACTCCAGCTAGGGCTGAACATATCAAGCAGTACAAATGCCCCTCATGCACCAATAAAAGGCCCCGGCCCTGAAAATGCACGAATAGTATTTTGAACAATGGACATCCTCTGATGGTTTTCAAGCATGGAGGCTGCAGTCCCCAAGTCTTTGTGTGCATTTTAGGTGCTTGAAGGATACAAATTACTTTCTTTGGGCTAATGCGGATGAAACCTATGTGGAGCTGTAGACGGTTTTCATATGAATATTGGTTTAGGTTTTTGTTTACGATTTCATTGTAATACTCTTTAGTTTCTATCTTCATGTGTCTTACGGTTAATTACATGCAAATTGTGTAATATTTCTTTGGGCTGATGTTATGACTGTAAGATAGCTGTTTTAATGAATACTCAAACCAGGTTTCCGGTTCAAGATTAGTAAGTACATCAATGCATTCTTACACTTTGCATATATTTCCTTTTAGGCCTGCAATTTAGTTCAAATATGCTGTTTTGGTTGCTAATATTATTTAGGAACTTATCTTTCATTCATTGTGGTGTACAATAAGGTGCAAGGATTATGAGTGCTCTTTGGGGAGGCGGCTGTGGGTTATCTTTTGTGTACACACGTTTTATCCATCAAGGCAAATGAACGAGTCGAATGTCGTATGGATATTAGCTTTTAGTTTGGCTACTTCGTATTTGGTTATGATACTTTTTAATTTCATTATTTCTATACATTCCGTTATTTACATGCATATTTTGTAATAATTTGGGTTACTATTCTGACCGTATAATAGCAGTTTTGATGAATGCCAAATAGGATTTCTGGTGCATGTTTCTGTATAGTTTTGTATGCACATTTACAGTTCCGCATATATTGGCTTGTTGATTCTTGTTTAAACTTGTTGCACAGTCTATGTGAAAGACCCTATGGCTTATCGTCATTAAGTATATACATAGAAATTTCATCTATCAGGGTGAATGCGCTAATAGACTAACCAAATACCTTGATTTGATATCTCCGTCACTAAATAACTTGCTCACTTTTTAGCTTGGTATATAGGAGTTTCATTGATCAGGGTGAATGCGCTCATAGACTAACCAAATACCTTGATTTGATGTTTCCATTGCTAAACAACTTGCTCACTTCGAGCTTGTTAAACACTACAGTATTTGTTCCCTCTGTTGTAATGAGGCAATTGAAGCAATGTCCCCTCAACCTCCAATAATTGCCAAGCCTTTTTCTGTTAAAATTGGGTCAACAGGATTAAGGACCTGAAATTATTTTAGCTTGGATGTAACAACTGAGGTTGCCCATAGCCATAGCTGATCGGACATGCACAACTACTACAGTTACACACTGTTCTACACAGGCTCATATATTTTCGTGAATGATCTTAGTTAAATTGGTTGAAATTGCCTCTAGTTCAATCACACTGGTTACGTCTGCTGAAATAGCCTCTATTTCAGGCATGCTGACAAACGTGAAATTTGTTGAAAGTTCCTCTAGTTCAAGCATGCTGGTTAAGTCTTTTGAAATAGCCACAATTTCAGGCATGCTGGTAAACGTGATGAAATACTCAAGTCCAGGGATGCATAGGCTTTAAACTACAGTTGATAAATAAAACATTTGCACCGCAATTTCGTTGGAGCCGTTGCATAAGTATTTTATCAACCATTCTCACTTTGGTTAACTGTCAAAGAAATCTATCCTAAAGCTAGTAGTGTTGCACTTATCACAATATTATCGGAATTATTGCGATAATATTGCCAAAACCCACCTTGGTGATAATATCGCTGGTTATAATCGTGATAAGTTGAAATTTTGAATTTATCACGATAAAGTGAAATTATCGTGATAATTAAGTTAATTATCATGATAATATGGAAATTCTTTCTCTGTTTGCATTAATATTACCTTATAACTAGATTCTTGGTCTTTTAACCCTCATTTTGCAAAAGTGAGTTTTGCCTCGCACAGTTTGACCAAAAATGCTGACAAGTTAATCCTGACAGTTTGACATTTACTTTATCTTAACTTTTTATCCTTTTACTTAAATTTTTAACATTAGCATTAATTGTTTCAGGATGTTTGAGAGTGGTTCCAACATCATCGAACTTCATATGAAGAAAGTAGAATTTCATATACCATTCAAAATTCAGCAGATTTAAAAGAGTTTTCAGGATTGTTAGGATTGCAACATTTTCATTGGATTCTAGCATGTATGAGGGTATGGGATTGACATTTAATCAAAAGCACCATGCCCTTTATGTACCTTGATGTTGGTGGTATTGATTGTTGAACTCCTTTGTCATGGCCTTAGCAAAAAATGTACCCTTCGCTCAAACCAAAATCAAAATCATTGATTAAGCATGTTAAGCTTTTTCTAACATATTATTAGGCTTGGATGAGGCTGTTCCATCAAAATAGGGTAGTGTTGACTGATGTCCCTAGAGGATCGAGGTAGAGACAAAGGTTAGACAAGAGGCAAAGGGTGATATTAATGATGAGGATCCCAATGTAAGCGATGGTGGAACGTTGCTTGTCATTTAAATGATCATGCTCATTTATTCATAATGCTTTCTGTCAAAATTTCAATAATTTTTTGAAATCATGGTTTGAAATCTTTAAAATATAACTTTTCATTAAAATTTAAATATTTTATGTATTTTTTAGTGAAGTGAGTAGTTGAAATCAAATCGATCCGAATCAAACAAACAACGGGAAATCCGTTGTTTTCATTGCCATAATTCATCTCACGAGTTCATTTATTTCTGTTTGGATGTGATTTTGTATTATCATGTCAGGATTTATGACTCAGGACAAATATCATATTTCGGTATCGATGTCGGATGTACCATTTGACATTTTATACATCTTATATATCAGTTTTATTTTTATATTTATGTAACAATGTGTTTGATGTTGATGTTGTTTTAGATGTTTAAAAAATTGGAAAAAATGATTACTTGTATATTTTTTCAAGTTTCTGGACAATTTTCGATATCTACCTCGATATTATCGATAATTTCAATTTTGGACCCGACGATAAATCCCCGATAAGGAGAAATGTAACATTGTGAATCTATACCACATAATAGATATGCTCATACATTAACAATATTTGATGGATGCTGGTGTGTGGAGATGTTGGCTTCTATTGGATACGGCTACGGCTAGATGTTTATGGTTGCTCATGTATAAATGCCTTATACTTCAACATTTCAGAAGTTCTGAAATCGTTTTCTTCTTTCGAGTTATGTATCCTAGTTTTGTGTACTTTCTTATTTTAGTGTGTGCTGAGGTAGCTTTGTCGAAAATTTAAAAAACAGTGCTCAAGGCATAGTTACTAGCAATTCCATTTTTTTGTCGAAAATTTCAAAAACAGTGCTAGCAATTCCATTTTTTGACAGCATGCTTCTGAATATCCTTTTGCGTAAAGTCAACCTCTTCTCAATTTGAAGAAATTGGCACTGTATTGTACCTGGCTTACAATATTATAAAAAAATCCCTTGGTCCCACAAGCTGCAGGTGGGCAATATCTATTGGAGTAGGCTAATTCGGGAGCAAACAGACTCTTTTCAGGCAAAAAAATGCAAAACTCAGATTTTCAGGGGTAGTGTGAGTTTTGCATGGATCAAAGTTCCATGCAGTTCAAAATCTTACCCCAAGGGTTTTGCCCCATTTTAAACCAACCCAGAGGCTCAGAAAATCGATCAGAGTTCTGGATTGGCCGAAAATTTGCTCACGCACCGCCAAAGGACCTGCCAAAAAGATAGCTCGTGAGGGAAGATTGCTCCCGAGTTAACTCACTCCATATATATTCTGCGAAATTCACCTGTGTTGTATAAAAAAATCCCTTGGTCCCACAAACTGCAGGTGGGCAATATCTATTCTGTGAAATTCACCTGATTTGTACATACCCCTAATTGATTAAAGTGGTCCATTTGCATATGGAAATGGCTGATGAGGGAAAAACATTCTTTGTACATGCCCCTAATTGATTAAAGTGGTCCATTTGCATATGGAAATGGCCGATGAGGGAAAAACATTCTCCAGGTATTTGAATTTATTTGAATTTTGGAGGGTTCATCATTCTTGCTTGATTATCAAACCAAGACCTCATTGACATATGCCTTTTATGTTTTATAAGCATGACCAAAATACAGACTATAAGATAAAAGCGTGGCATCCAAAAATCTAACAAGCCACGACATGAGTATTTCTAAAAAAAGAATATTAACTACATGTATTTAAGTGACCAAAGCAAAATTATTTGGTGTTTTGCAATATAGCAGTGTTGCAAATATTTTAGATTTTTCTCGGCATTTTCAATTTTTCCCAGTTTTTCATGTTACTGATGTTTTCAATATTTTCAGAGTTTTTGAGATACAAGTTTTTGCCTGCCAATAATTTATTTTTGATATTTTCCCTGATATTTCTGCTTTTATTTACAACATTGGTAGCAAATTTTCAAGGTTTGAAAAATTGGAAAAAGTGAATAACAATGTTATTCTAGAACCATTTCATTTTGCAATAAATTTAAGATATCCACAACCAATTATCATAGTTGTTTTATGGTTTTCTCTTTTGTTTCCATTTTCATTTTCATTAAAATTATGATTTTGGGCTTAAAAAATAAATTAGCATTTATAATTTTAGTATATGTAAGTAAATAATATAGTTTGTTATGAATAGGAGAGTATAGCTTAATAAGCAAAGAAAATGAAAGTCAAATTTCAAATTTTAGAAATTTATTCTTTGTTAATGTCTTTATTATTAATGTTAAAAAGTTTTTTTTCCAACACTATATAAGTGAATTTTCAAAATTTATTCTTGGTTAATGTTTCAGTCATCAATTGCAAAAATATTGGACCAAAGTTATAATATACATTGAGTTTTTACTAAAATTATAATATACACTGGGTTAAAATAAGTGGAAATGCAAGTATTTTGAGTTTTTATAGGACCATAATGCCTAAAAAGGTGGTCTTCCCAAAATAATACTCTAGAAGATGGTCCTTAATGTTTCACCAAAAGACCTTAGCCATTGGAAATCTCACAATGTGTCCACTTGCTTTTCCCTGTCGAACAAGTTTCAGATATAACAAATCCTAGTAAAGGTTGGAATGATCTTTGGAATGGTACTTGAGTTAATTTTCCCACAGTGGAGAGAGATAAGCTGGGTGACAACGTTATATGTAGAGATGGAGTTGAATGACACTTGAATACTGCACAATTCTAAAGTTGAGAGTTGCCTTAGCTGAATGAAAGAGAATTATGGACTAGTTCATTGGGATGTATCCACACTAACATTTTTTGGCTTCTCAAAATGTTTTGCCAAATGATATAGTTTGCACCCTCCTCTACACATGGCAACAAGTATCATAATAATAGGGACACTTAAGCAAAATTTTTTAGCATCACAACACTAAATATGTTTTGAACAACCCCCATGACAACCTAGTGACACACTTAAGACAAAGGAAAGTAATGGCTATGACACATGTAGGCCTTCTGTAGGCTCTCTCGAGGTGATTAGAGGATTTCCTAGTGAAACTAAAGTTACTCAACTCAAAGGTGAATTAAAAACGAAGGAAGCTTAGACTCAATAAAGTGACCACAAGGGGTCAACTTTACTTTATGTTAAAAGCTTATAAAAAAAGTAGAGTGCAGGAAGATATGGCCATGATAGAAGACTAAGAGATCTTGATCAATTTATGCTAGAAGCTTATAGAAGAGTTGGATTGCGGGGAGATATGGCTAACATAGAAGATCAAGAGATCTTGGTTCAATTTAGGCTAGAGGGACACTGTACTTTTAGATGAAGTGGAGTTGGTTCCTAATTCAATCCCATCAATTATTAGTATCCTCTAAAGTATGGGTGAAGGAAGGGCAAATTCTTTTTCAACCTATGTTTTTTTGCTTATTTTATTTCATTTTTCATCAATATGATTTGGGATGCTTGAAATAATATTAAATTATTTGAAATTCAGAAGGTCCTTACGACTCGAAACCCTTATCTCTTGTGTTAACATAATGCCATTTGATTGATCATAACCATAATTGGCCAATGGCACTGTAAAAAGTACAATGAGTGAACATTAAGAGTGTTAAAGCATCTCTTAGAGAACCATAAAAGGAATAATTTAAGACATAGTAAGTGCTAAAAAAGGACAATTGATGCCCACTAAGAACTCTCTTAATATTTAAGGTTGAGAAGTGGGTGACTAGATTCATGACATCCATCAATCTTGTGTCGTGGAGTTTGGATTGCCTTATTGACCTAACTTTGCAGGTTCTCTCATGGTGCATCTTATGATCATGGCCACATAGAGGTTGGAAGTAAGAAGTGATGAGTTTGCAATTAGCATAATTAGAAGATGTCTCTAACAATTTTTCACTATAAATGAAGCATCTCGTGAAGGCATAGGGTGATGCATCTCTAGTGTTTTTCATGTGCGAAAACCCTCAAGAAGCCATGAGAAGCTTTGAACAAGTAATGGTAATTAGCCAAAGATTTCATAATAGATAGGGAATTGAAAGATGAAATGGCCTTTTGGGTCAAGCTATTGCATATGAAGTCTATAGGTGTGTTACCCCCTTTCAATAGCGATGTTCCATTCCTTGCCAGAGAGTGCATTGTGCTAGGATTATTCCATTCCTTGCCAGAGAGTGCATTGTGCTAGGATTATCTTACTACATTTCCATTGCCTTTGCCTTTGGTTCACGAGGTTCAGTTGACTTGGTTCAGGTAGCACAATTTCAATAACCTATTGTTTGGTTCAGGTAGACTAGTTTGCTTGGGAAACTTGTGTTTAGACCAGGTTTTCTTGTACAACTTCCTCCGGGTAGAGCATTTTAAGCATCAGACAGTCCCAATGATAATAGGTTCAGTTGAGATTGTATGGTTCGGGTAAACCAGGTTGAAGAGCATAGGTCTGGTGAAAAATGTCACACATTTATAATGTAAGGACACAACTTGATACATATGCATGCATTTCATTCATTTTACAATCACATGTATATACATGAAAATGAAATAAAGCATTCACATTTTTTCACAAGCTCTACCTTTCATAGTTGTTTGACATTCATATAATGAGCTAAGATCCATCCCATCATGTTCCAAAGGTGGTCGATAAGAGCTCTACTAGGTATGGATGAAGGAGATTATGATTTTTGTACTACTTATTTATTATTACCTAAAGATGCTGAAGATTTAGAGTTTATAGATCGAGACCCAGGTCCAGATCGATATACACCAGAAGAAAATCCAGGTACCTTTCTTGCTGTAAGCATCTATACACCCCTTGCAGGGTTATGATATAGATGGTGAAATGACTCACTGAATGGATCACTGATGGTGAAATGGCTATGGTAAGGTTGTGCGTTTTGGGTAAATACTTACTTACACTAAGGCTCGACAAGCCAAAGAAGTAATATAAATTAATACTTCATTACAGTAAGGGCCGATACTTCTAAAGTACGCTTTGAAAGGCCTTGTCTGCTTGTTGGCTAGGGCGTGGCATTCCAGTAAGGCGAAGAAAGGCCCTGTCAGGTAGGTAGGGGCCTAGGGGTAACTATAGGAAATCATGTCTCATGGTACACATTGAAGACAATAATCCCAGAGACGATCAACAACATTCTCCAGAGACAACAACCCAGAGATGCCTCCCCCCTCATCACAACTCATTCTATTTCACTTGATCAACATGGTTCATCCGATGATGGTGGTCCAACACACATGAGATACATTAGTCATTGTTTCATGTAAAGAGTTACATTTAATACATTAGGCATTTAGGTGAGGATCATTGGTTGAAGTCAAATAGTGGATCATGATTGCTTGGAAGTTATGCTTGTTGCCTTGTTTCATCTTGGTGGCCATCATATGTGTCCTAGTATAGTGTTGTCACTCTTGGGGAACATGGGTACTACTGGGAGGCTTTAATAAGGGTAGTGTACCACTCCATTCCATACTAAACATATTCCATCTATTCTCCTTCCTTTGCCCCATATTTTAGAAATAACTATTACATGTACACCAAAAAGGTTCGTGCCTTTATTCTCCCATGAGAAGAAGGGCTATAAAAGAATAAAATAAACATGCTATAAAAGAAAGAAGAAATAATGGGATAACAAATGACCAAATCAAAAGCCAAAGGTTAGCTTGATCTCTACCCCTCGCTATGAGGTGATCACCCCTAGTCCTAATTCATTGAATGCATATCAAATTAAAAGGACTTAATCCCAGTATGAAAAATAATAAACACATGAACCTGAAAAGGGGACTTGCAAAGAAGTAGAAGAATATCAAAAGGAAAGAAGGGGTTTGGAATACACACACTACCGAGGAAAGGGTAACTCAAGCACCAAGTGCTCCCTCTACAAAGGTGCTTATGAAGATGAACCCACATGTGGCCTTGCATGTCAATGACACCATGACCGTGAAGTAAACCCCATGCCACCTCATTCATTTATACTTACACTTTGAAAGCTTTCTTAGGTACTACTCCTCTACTTGGGTACTAGCAAATTGCATAAAATTGACGAATTGTATAAAGTCTTGAGCTAGTGTGAAGTTTGAAGGTGATACCTAAAATGAATTGCTTACATGGATTTGTATTAAGTTGCGTCTTACTTTGTATGATTCTAATGGCTCTTGTATCTTGTAGTTGTTGGTCTTGCCTGATTTTGTGAACGTTACTTGATGATGATGCACCCTTGACATAGTCCTTTGGAGGACATCTTCATGCTTGTACCTTGGGCATTGTGCACTATACAAAGGACGTTGCACCATTGATGATGAGCATTGGGCTAGGTGATTACTTATCATTTTTCGTGACACCCTCTGACACTCATTGGACCTTGGATGCTGCACACTTGAGCTAGTACGTTGAACATACAACTTGATATGTCACTCAGGGGGTAGGTGTTAAAATTTTGATATGCTTGTTTAACCATAGACAATGTCACATCATTGTCACCCAACCATAGGCATTCACATATGCCACCCCCGAGCACAATAACCTTTTCTTAGAATGATTTCGGCAAGTCCACTCTAGAACCAACAAATAAACCCTAACCATAAATACCATTGCTGCAACAACAACACAATACCAAGAGAATGTACCTCTACTAATAGAAGCATACCTTTACCAAGAGAAGCGCACAAGAGAGATACTAGAAAGATTGAGAATACTCCATGACAACTGCTGCACTACTCTCTCTAGACTTGCGCATCCTTCTCCTGCAACTATTGCTCCTTAGACTTGCACACTATTTGAGTGAGTGAGTGAGTGTAAATGAGCTAAGCGCCTCCTTATTTATACTAGTCTTTCTAAGTGACTTTTTCTAGGTGGGGCCGACTTTTCTTTTTGGGGCCTTCTATTTCCTTATTATTATTCTCCTTCAGCTAACTTCTCTTCTAGGGTTTCACACATCTGTTTAATGGTTCTCTTACTCACAAAATATTCTATTCTAAGTACAAAGGTTACACTTGGAGGTTAATACCTCCCGCAACTACCAAAACATCAACACTCCCTCTTAGCTAGGGAGGTATTAACTAAGATGTTCATCATGTAATGGTCTCAAACACATCCATCCATCTCACATGGCATGGGAAAGACTCACATAGTCTTGCATACCAGTCTACATGTAGCATCACCATAGCTACACATGCTATCTCATGATCAAACAGATCATATCACAAGTATCATCATCATATCCACATAGGCTCCGTCATAGTCACACACACATATTATCTCGTGGTCATGTCACAACCATGCGTCTGGGGCCTCATCAACACATTTATCATCTCTCTAGTGGGCACAACCTCATCGTTCTCTTGGACCTTATGTCATTACATGGATTTCATCCAACTCACACATAACTAGGCATCTAGCTCACACTGAAATATGCAACCATCTAGCTCACACAGAATATGGAATATGCAGTTGAGCCAGTTTACATAGAACTGTGCTACTACCCAATCTAAATGGAGTCTGGGCAACTGCAACTTGCCAACTCACACAAAATTTGGAAACTAGCCCTAGAGCTAGTTCTTCTGGTTGGCACACCAAGCATCTGACCCACAGTGACTGGGAATCTAACCACGAGGGTTAGGCAATGTAATTCTCACACACTACCCATCTAGCCCAAGGCTAGAAAACACCTCCAACCACACAGGTTGGCCCTCCAGCTTGAAAAGCTTGAAAAATCACCAGCCCTAAAGGCTTGACATTTGCTAACCTTGTGCGAGGTCATGCTGACTGGTGCCACAGTCAGTAACATCCCTGTAAATGACCGCCCGCTGCTACCACACTCTCCAAGCTACTGCCGTAAGAATCACATATGTGACTCACCACTCCCTTTTACTAGGGAAGTCCTTCTGGACCACACCAAGCTTGTCCATGAAGTACACAAACTTCACCCTTGACAGAGGCTTGGTCAAAAAAATTGCCATCTTCTCATCTGTAGCGACATACTGGAGCTTTCACTGCTCCCTTTTGCACCATATCTCTGATATAATGGTACCTGATCTTGATATGCTTGGACTTGTCATGAACATCGGGTTCTCTGAGAACTTCACACAACTTTGGTTGTTGCACCTGATACAAGTTGCCTCTAACTCGAGATCAAACAATCTTGCAAGCAGCTTTCGAAGCCACACTGCTTCGCTGCTAGCTAAACACGCTACTATATATTCTGCCTCAGCCATACTGAGTGCCACACTAGTCTGCTTCCTGCTAAACCATGAGATCATAGCTGATCCCAAGCTGAAGCAACATCCAAATGTACTCTTCCGGTCTGTGACATTATCGACCCAATCTGAATGAGTATAGCCTTGCAGGATTATCTCAGGATCCGAAACATATATGAGTCCATAGTCAATTGTACCTTTCCGGTACCTTAACACATGTTTTGCTGCAATCAAGTGAACACCTCTAGGTTCGACCATATATTGACTCAATGTGTTCACCACAAAACATATATCTGGCCTTGTGTTCGTTAAGTACATCAACAAATCAATCATCTTCGTGTACATGGTGAAATCCACTGTCTTTGAAGAAGTATCACTCAGTAACTTCAAGTTTGTCACCATCGATGTGGGCATGGAATTACAATCCATAATTTCAAATTTCTTCATAATCTCTACAACATATTTTCCTTAGCACAAGAAAATCTCATTCGGTTTCTGCCACATCTCTAGAACCAAGAAATAATGCATCATACCCAGGTCTTTCATCTCGAACTCTTATGCAATCTTTCTCTTTCACTCAACGATGAGCTTCTTGTTCCCTATTAGAAACATGTCGTCCACATAATAGTAATATCACTGGTCCACAATCTACAACTTGGTAGTAAAGGTTGGAATCTGCTTTACTCTTGGTAAAGCCCAAGCTCATCAAGAAGCTGTCTGATCTGGCATATCATGCCCTGGGTTCTTGCTTAGGCCCATACAAAGCCTTCTTCAATTTGTAGACATGAGACTCCTTCTCATGTATCTTGTGGCTGCTCTATGTACACTTCTTCTGGCTACTGGAGCAAGTGTCTCATCATAATCTTCTCCCTCTCGTTGGGAGAATATTCTGGCCACAAATCAAGCTTTGTACATCTCTATACTTTTATCTGCAACATGTTTGATCTTGTAGATCAAATTGGAAGTCACCATTGACTTCTCTTCTAGTCTCGAAACCAAGGTAAAGTCCATATCCTAGTCCTTCTGACCGACTTCCTCCTTGGTCACTTAAACAAGGGAATCTTCCCAGGAGATCTCATATCTCCTTGAAGCCTTTGAATCTTTGATCTAGCCTCCTCAACTCATGGCACCTGTCTTGTCAGTCCTAGAAGACGTCTCTTTCTCTCATCCGAACCTGAGGAATACTTTCTGAATGAAAGTCTTTAAGCCACTAACTCTCTATGAGATTAGGCTCACTTTGAGTCTCCATGCCCCCTCTGAACTCTAGCTCCTTCTGAGATGGTACTTGGTGGGGCCACCTGCCTCATCACTGGTGGGGCCATCTCCTCCTCCTCATGATATGGCTTATCAATGCCACATATTTGTATCCCTTTTGCATCCTGCAAAGTATCACAGGACCATGTTGGTCTCTTTTTGGTTACTTTAACGATTCTTGGTAGGTCCTTCTAGCTCTACTCACTCTTCCTGAGGATCTGAGGAGTGATCAATTGAACTAGAGGGATTTGTTTGGTCATCTTTGGAGCCTTCTACTCCTTACAATCCATCTCCATATGAGATACTCTGTATCTCGCAAAAAGTATCCTTCTTGCCAGAAGGTTTTAACTTCGTCTTCTTTTTCTTCGGTGCATGGATGTATATGATCGTGTATACAAATTCTTATTTGGATACTCTACTCCATGCCTCAAACTAGAGACCATCTAATATGTTGCCTCCTGCAACCATCACTATATCTCCCCTCAGAGTTATCACCTGTGACTTGCTTGGAACAAGACCAACAACAAGGGAAAACAATAGACAGTAGACAAGAATAATACTCTTATAATAATAATAAAAACAATAACGAGAACAATCATCACAATAGCTCCTTCTCAGAGCTATCACTTGTGACCTACTTGGAACAAGAGTGAAAATAAAAATGCAATAATAAGAAATAGGAACAACACTCTTCTAGTGTTGTGACCAATCATTCCTCCATGGTAACCTTCCCAGACAAGAAACAAGAACAACAATATCTCTATGGTAACCTCCATGGAATTTACAAGATAACATGCCCGAGATAAGAGAAACAAGAGAAAAAATATTTCCAATATAATAGCATTTTCATAAGAAGTTATCTATGTTAACAAGAATAAAAGAAAATTTCATGCTAATCAACATATCATTACCAAGGTGACTTGCCTGGAAGAAAAACAAGAAATATCTCCTAGAGGAGATGTTAGTTCATCTTGCAAAACAAGTACAATAAGAATTCATATCAATAGTACTCAGATGCTACTAAGTATTCATTGTGTCTAGCAATAATAAAACCTTTCAAAGATTACTGTCACAACTATAGTGTTTACTTGTAATGTAGGAATTATCAAACTTGATACGTGCAAATTGGAAACTTATCAATTTAATCAATCAAACCTGGAACCTGGAGTCTTATCTCCAAGAATGAGTGTTGTTGCTTTTCTTTCGAGTTTCCTTGACTCAAGATGACAAGTATTCTCTCCAACCTGTCCCCTGTACTAAGACAATATGATTTCTTGACAGAAATCCGAGTCAGGGAATATAATGCAAATACAATCTAAAATCTCAACCTTAATCAATCTAATATTTTGACTAAAGTCAACTTATAACTTTAACTTTGACCAAAGGTTTGACTTCAACCTATCTGAATAAAAAAATCAACCTTGACGTTTATGTTGACTGAGGGTACCAAAAGGTGCGCTAGGCTAGGGCACAATATGACAACCAAGAATTAGGCCCAACACTTCACTAAAAGTGCTCAAGGAGTTTGGGTTAGGGTTTGTTGGCCCTGCAAAAACAGAAATCCTAGCTGGAACTACCAGAAGAATGGCTAGTGAGTTGATCCAGGGCAATAATAATTTCAACATCCTTCAATAAGTTGCTCAACTAGCTACCAAAAAATTCACTGGACGAGAGGAATTGCAATTGGTATTGCAACTAGTGCTGCAACTGACACTGAAACTAGCATTGTAACTAGTGCTACAACTGGCACAATGAGTGTGATATGTCAAGGTGAACTCCTTTATTCAAGAATCAACTTCAACTCAACCTTTAAATTCCAAAAGCCTTGACCTAGGGTTTTATGAGAAAACCCTAATTTCTCAACTTCATAAATTTTCAAATCTGATACAGGGAAAAGATGCGCCCTACTTAGGTGACCTTCTTGGTGGGTTCAATAATTTTTGAATGATCTTGACAATGGGGGAAACCGAGGATCTTCCTTCCAACGCTTAAATTGTTATGAAGGAAACAATATTTGATACCATGTTAAAATTTTTATATGCTCGTTTAACCATAGACAATGTCACATCATTGTCACCCAACCATAGGCATTCACATATGCCACCCTCGAGCACAATAACCTTTTCTTAGATAGAATGATTTCAACAAGTCCACTCTAGAACCAAAAGATAAACCCTAACCAAAAATATCACTGCTGCAACAACAACACAATACCAAGAGAATGTACCTCTACTAATAGAAGCGTACCTTTACCAAGAGAAGCGCACAAGAGAGATACCAGAAAGATTGAGAATACTCCACAACAACTACTGCACTACTCTCTCCAGAATTGTGCCTCCTTCTGCTGCAACTGCTGCTCCTTAGACTTGCACACAAGCTAAGTGAGCGAGTGAGTGTAAATGAGCTAGGCGCCTCCTTATTTATACTAGTCTTTCCAAGTGACTTTTCCCAGGTGGGGCCAACTTCTCTTTCTGGGGCCTCCTATTTCTTTATTATTATTCTCCTTGGACCGACTTATCTTCTAGGGTTTTCACACATCTGTTTAATGGTTCTATTACTCTCAAAATATTCTATTCTAAGTACAAAGGTTACACTTGGAGGTTAATACCTCTTGCAGCTACCAAAACATCAACAACGGGAAGCCCACACACTTGGGCATTGTACCTTTGAGGATATTAGGGTTTCGATGGACCCTCTTTCTGTGGATGATGATGAAGTACCTCTTTGGAGAGGTTATGGACCCCTTCCTACGGTGATGTCATTCTTGAGACTTGGGACGTTTCACATGTTGATGATGATGTCATGCTTGATAGTGACTTGATGCTAGCTTGGGTTGACCTAGCATTTATGATGATAATTGGGCTTCTTTTTGATGATGTGATTGGATCTTTGATGAGAAGACATGGCCTTTCATGATGCTTTTCACCTTTTGGGGATTGATGGGACTTTTGTTTCTCTTGTATCCCTTAAGGAGATGACATCACCCTCTTTTGGCATCCTACACTCACATGCATGGCTTCTTTAGAGGATGTTTTCATGTTTTAACATTATATCATTATTCTAGAGGCATTTTTAGGGGTAGGCCTACACCTATCCACCTTGTATCATGCATTTAATGTGTTTTAGGGGCTTCTAGAGAGGTAAAACACTAGGGTTTCCTCATATATATAGGCTAATGCTTCCCCACTTTTAAATCATAACTCACCTTGTGGAGAATCACTTCTACACTTATCTTCTTTACTTCTCTCTCACTATGGAGTACTTGTGTACATTTTTTGGACAATGATCAAGTGGATGCTTTGCAAATGTTTTGTGGATGATTACATTTTTAGGGTTTCTTCATGCTAAACAATTTGACTAGTAAGTGTTATTTTCAAGACTTGGATGGTTTATTCTTGATGTATTAAGCAAGTGCTTAATCAAAGTGGTGATTTTGAATGCTATCTTGTTTTAAAACCCTAAGGAAGATCTGTAGTGGACTATCTTCCGTGTTATCATTCATTTAGAACTAGTTGAAGGACATAAGGTTTTTTCTAGGGTTTGTAATGGTCTACCCTAGTTTTTTCTCTTATAGGTTACGATTCTAGGGTTTGTAGTGGACTACTCTAGGGTTTTAGCCAAAATCCTTTCTAGATCTCTTGCTTAAGGTCCTCAGAAGATATAGGATGACCATCTTAGGGTTTGTAGTGGACTACCTTAAGTGTTCCCCTAAAGAATCAATACCTAGGGTTTGATCCTTAAGTCTTATCCCATGCCCAAAGAAGCTAGCCGACATTAATATTTTCTCCATTGCAAGTGATTTCAACCCTAGTTCTCACTCTCCTTGACATCTTGAATTAATTTTAAGTTTAATAGCATTGCATCTTCATTTCTTTACCATTCCTAGCTCAATTTTTTGCATTCTTAATCTAGAATCATCTATAACATCATTTATTGTTGCATTATTGCAATTTTTCAGTGAATTAGGGCTTTGACGTCTTGCATCTTTGAATTAGTTGCATGCTCTTTTATGTTTTAACGTTCATTGGTTATTGATGTGCTAGTTTTAACTTGCATTTAGCATTTCTTTCGTTGCATCTTTTGCTGAGTTTAGGATTGTTTTACTATTTCTATCATAAACTTGTTATTTTCTAAAGTAAACCATCTCTATTCAAGTTTATTTACAACCTTTTCTCTTTTCTTTGAAAGCTAGTGTTTTAGGGCATTTTCTTGATTTATTTGTTGTAGCAAATATATCTTTGTCTCAGAAACGCCCTTCACACACGCACATTAAATTTGCTTTCTTTAAACCACCTTGACCTTACCTTGAACCTTGATCTAGTTGGTGGTACAAATCAAGTAACCAAGATAAGGGGCTATAGACTTGCCTTTTCTTGCTATAGGATCCTTCAAGGATGCCAGGGAAGCCTCCCTTGTGTTGGATCTTTATTCTCCACTAAAACAAGGGAAGTAATTACTTAGGTGATAGTGGTAATTACTTCCATATGTTACACTTATCTTGCATCTTGTGAAGGATTTGCAAAAGTACTAGAAGAGGGTGATAACAAGGTGCACTGTTCCATAGTCAATGGGAACAAATCTAGAGCTAGGCTAGAGGAACTCTTAGGATATAAGGCAATTGCAATCTAGTATATACGCTATAAACAAAGCATCTCACAAAATCATAAGGTGATGCATTTCTAGTGCTTGTCTTGTGTGAAAACCCTTAAGGATTCATGAGAGTCTATGGAAAAGTAATGTAAACTACCAAAATATTTTATAATAGATAGGGAATTTAAAGATGAAATGGCCTTTTGGGTCAGGCTCTTGTGTATGAACTCTATAGGTGCGATCCTCCAAAGTTGATGTGAACAAACCCATAGATAGACTAGAGGAACTCTTAGGCTACATGGTAACTGCAATTTGGCATATCTCGAAGTACAACTAAGTCTATCCTTCAGAAGTGCATGGATGTCTGTAAGTAGCATTATAAGTAGGGCCCTTTCATATTATTGCATGTGGCTTTCGAGAAGGCTTTGCAGAGATCTACTATGATTCATTTATTAATATCCCTATTAATGAAATAGGGGCATTGATGAGGAACTCAAGGGTGGATGATTCTCCATATATATGTTCAATCTTTTGAATAAAGGAACCTTTATCATACCAAAATAAATTACAACACAACACCTTGAATAACATGCAATGTATGAGTTTTGAGAGCTTCGCAAGAATGTAAGACTATTTCTTATTTACTCAGGTCTCTCTCAAGAGGACATGAATAACTTGGAAGCTAATATCCTTTTAAGATTTAACATTAAATTATATAAGAATTATTAATGCACCTTTCTTATGAAGTGATGGGTCGAGGTCCTTTAATTGTTCAATCCAAATTCCTCACTTTCAGACAAATAGTTAACATCTTAAGAAGTTCCTTATGGTTGAACTTGAAAAGATTCTAGTTAAGATAACAATTCCCTTTAGTTGCTTGATCTTTTATCACTCATCAACTTAGGCCTAGTTGCAGACAACGTAAAAAATAACCTGTAGTATAAAATTTGGGATAATTAGGGTTAGACAAGAGTCAACCATGAACACTGATTGTTTCAATATCATGTGAAAGTGGAGGAAACATAATGCTCATTACTATTCTAAATACACGTGGAGGGATATTGCAAAACCGAGTCCTCATTTAGAAGCATACTACCACCAATTACGAGGACTTGCGTTTAACTAATGTTTTTTCAGGTTGAAAGGATGGTATGTATTTTCATGTTGAAAGGATGGTATGTTTTTTCAGGTTGAAAAGATGGTTATATTGTGTTATCTTTTCTAAAATTCAATTTATGAAACATTCCAAAGTAGATCATCACAACTATCTACACAAGTAAGTCCCCATAAATGAGGAAACTAAGTACTTATGAGTTTTCTAATAAATGAAAAAGCCTCACACTTAAATATTTTCTTATTTATTTTTGAAGAATTGTTCAGCATCACACTTAAATATTTTTTTATTCATTTTTGAAGAATTGTTCTAGAAAAAGTAGTTTCTCTAACAAAAACATTATTTCGGAAGTTCAACAAATAAGAAATTTCCATTCAACAACCAACACTACATTTACTATTATGGCGCCAATGGAATTGCTATGGGATAGGATGGATAATTGGAAACCAAATTACCTCTATAATGTAAGCTATAAAATGAAAAGTGCTATTTTTCACAAATAAAATGAAACAACCATCAATAATTGTAGCGAGCAACATAGTTTTAGTGCCTCAACGTCTATCTTGAGGAAGAGGAAATGAACAACTTTCTCATGTAATATTTTTCTTTTTTGGAAATGTATTATTTTACCCTACTCCATTTCATTAAATTCATTAAACTAATATGTTTAATCTTCTTTTATTTCTAAAAGTACTTATTAAGCACATGATTTATTTCTTTATTTCTTGGATAACTTTTACCATTAGTTTAAAAGAATCAACAATTTGCGGAACATGTTGTAAGTTTTCTAAAAACAAAACTTGTTATATCACCAACATTGAATGTGTGTTCAATCCTATGCTTATCTTGCCTTGTCATTACTTGGATTGATCTTTTTGTAAGTTTTTTTTTCTACTTTTCATGTATTTTCCTTTTTTTTATATAAATATCACGACTTGGATCTATCTCCCAAGTATATTTTGTTTTGGATTAGTTTTCTCCCTAAGTACTTTAGCACTTGGTCGTATACAATGAAATAAAATTTCAATATAGTAAAAAGCTCAATTTTTGAACTAACTTTTGTCAACATAAGGTTGATTGAAAAAAAAACCCTTAATGTGGAAAGTTTTCGATTCTAAATTTTAATGAAATGTATAAATTTCACCTTTTAATTAGACATTTTTCAGATGTTAACTCTATGAAATTTTAGCCTTAGGGCTGTTATGAAATATAAACAAGACAACAATAACAAACTATATTTTAACTCTTAACAACCCCATTTATCTAGGAAATCTAAGAAAAAAGATACCAATGTGTTTCAATAAGTTTCGACCCTCTAAGACAATCTTATCCATGTATATAACAAATATGAAAACCACTTATGATAGCTACAAAAACAATATTAAAATGTGCCCTTATATTTTTTAATTATAACCTTAACTTATGTCAAATCAACAAGAAATATAGGGTTGAAAATTATGAACCATGAAGATTATAGATAGCTGAAAATAAAATATGCAATTTACATAAGTATTGGACAACTATAAACTTCATTAAAATGTATAAAGATGGAGGTCATATACCTACTATGGCCTTATCACAAGGCTAGTACAATCCTCTACCTCTCCAAAACTCTATCTAGAGAAAACCGAGAAAACCCTAGTTCAACCAAGGAGATCCAACAAGCATGAATCACTCAAGCATGTTCTCCAAGGAAAGACATGTCCTCTTCTTCTTCTCTTTTCCAAGTAAAACCTAGGGTTTCATCTCAAAACCCAAATCTCCAAATCTCCAAGGGATGAAACTATAACCCTAGTCTTCAATATGTTCCAATAAGCTCAAGAAACCCTAGAGAGAGAGAGAGAGAGAGAGAGAGAGAGAGAGAGAGGAATCAAATACATAAGAATATCCAAGAGAGAAGGGAAGATTAGTGTGCTCGTCCCAGACACATCTTTAGCACACGTGTGATAATAATGCATGATCTATGAAGGATCACCATCTCCAACGTCTTTTTCAAAAGAGTTAACCTGAGTCACAAGAGAAAGCTCCCAACAAAGACACCGTCTTTCCATTTTATAAATTCTCCTAGGGTTTTCTCATGAACCCTAGCGACTCACTCCAAGAGGATAAGTACAAAGAGAAGGGTACAATTATGATGATGAGAAAGTACTCTCTACTTCCTCTCTATATATGAGAGGTAAAAGAGGCCAAAAATACACATGTAGGCCCAATCCCTTATAAAAAATCTACAATAACACATGTAAGTTCATAATGTGCAATGTTACACTCCAAGGGTACACATGTCAAGCCTTAAGGTGATGTCTATTAGATTTGGTTGCTGAACCAAGATTTTTATCTTGGCTATGGAGCCACCCAAGATGTAGAGTTTGAAGAAAATAATCGAAGATCAAGAAGGGAAAAACATATCAGGGAGTCCCTCTTCTAACAAATCTCCTGGGACAGGCTCGTGGACTTCTGTGAATTCTAACAAGGCTCCTGGACCTCTCATACCGATGCTCTGTCCTGGGCTTAAGGTTATTTGAAATGCCCCTCCTCCTTCTTTCTAAGGTTATTTATTGTATATAAGGTATTACAAATGCTCATTAATCAAGTGATCCAATCAAAGAATGAAGGTCAAAGAAATATAAATCCAATGCTTTCTAGGGGGAGATTCAAGAAAGAAAACCATGAATATCTCCTTAAAGCAAGGAAAAGCTAACAGATAAGTAAGCTTAACTATTTTGTGTGCATAAAAGCACTAAATATAACTAAATCAAACAACAATGGCACCATAAACAAAAAGTGTGTTGTATGCATGCACAATATGCACCAACACCCCCCCACCCCCCCTTAAGCTTAACATGGGTGAGTATGTGTTGAAAAAATGGGTTTCGAAAAATGTGTAGCCATATTAGGTACCCATGTACAAAAGAATCCCCACAAAAATGAAGGGAAAACCCATTGATAAAGGGAGAAAGCTAGGTATCATGATCAAGAGAAGAAGCCTCCTGCACCCTCAATAGAGCTCATAAATAAATGGACTTGCTCTTTGTAAAAGGTTTGGTGAAAATCTCGGAAATCTGCTATGTAATCAGCCAATGTCTGAGATCAATGACTTTTCTATGAATCAACTCTCAAATGAAGTGCATATGAATCTCAATGTGCTTGGTTTGATGTCGATGAACCAAATATCCTAAGATTTAAATGGTACTCTAATTGTTGTTAGCACTTGGTAAATTGTTGGGCTGAAGAGAAACAAAGTACCAAGGTAACCTAAAGACCAAATTTAAGACTGAAAATTAGCCTTTCCAATCTAGAGAGGGCTCTCTCTAAGGCCCAGTCTTTGATAGATAATGACTTTGGATTGTTAGCTATATTTACATGTTTGGGAAATGTTTTTGGTTTCGCTGGCAAGGAAATATAGAACTTTGGGCTATGGAGTCAACCCCCTGAAAACGAGAGAAATCAATGATTTGTAAATGAAACTTTGAGAGGATAAAGGATAAGTAGGCAATGGTCTTTCAGTTTAAATGTTGTCATGTATGATGGAAGAAAAAAGGACATAAAGCAAACCAGAGCACCATTAAAGATGAATTCTAACTTACTTAGAAGAGAACATAGAGTTTAAATGCCCGAGTCTAAAGCACCATGCGATGAATTTTAAAATCGTGAGACGTTCCAATTTAAACAAAGAGAACATACATGAATTTACAGGAAACATGAAGTACATACATATATAGGATCACAATACATCAAACCACCACCATTAGAATATTTTTTTCAAAGCTTCAAGACCTCTACATTGTTATTTCTATTCAGATTCAAAGATTACATTCAAGAGTCCTCTGTCTACACTACTTTTCCAACCCGACTTACATCGAAAAGATACAATATACATAAAACCACCATGCCCTCTTGGGCTGTTATGCCTCGAACAACTTTCTCCTAGAATTTCGGATTCAGTTACTTCCTCCCAAACAACATTTTGAATAGAGTTTACCAAAAATAGAAACCCGACTGCCACCCAATCATAACATAATCGACACCCTCATCTCAATCATTCGATCATGAGTAAGATTCGGTCATCAGGTTATGATAAATCAATGTTTTCTTTCACGAGGTGCCCGAGTAATCGAGCACACCGTTGGAAACTTAGTCACCTTGTATAACGAGCTCTGGTTGTTGCTGCACGATCACTGGCTGTAGCATGCATGTGGTGAGTTGGTGTAGCAGATGTTTGTTTGTGGTCGCTCGTGCAACTCCAGGTGGAAACAATAGTTGGGAGGCCACACATTTCTTCCAAACCTGTCATGCGTTTCACTTAGACCTTCCCTCCTCAGTAGGTAAATTTATAGCATCTGCACAACGAATATTCACCGAGCGGGTGCCGCGTCAGAGTTCTTGTTACCAACAGGAAATAGGATACGCGGGGAGAGATTCCATGCCACGATAAAAAAAGACAAAATCGGGTTGTCTCACTCATGCCTCTGGCCTCACCTGCAACCTTAAAACTTTGATTGTTTTTCTAAGAGACAAGTTCCATTTGTTCAGATTCTTCACCTGTCTCCACAAGATCACATTTCGTTTCAGTTTTTCTTGAGTGCTGGTGAGAGCCACACGAGCATTATCCATGGTTGGTCTGCATTCCTTGAAATGATCTGCGATTATTTCTCCTGACACCCTATGTTCCTACCACGACTGAATGATTATGTCTTGCGCTTCTCTGAGCTGTCTTTTGAGCCAATTTGCATTTCGTGCTCGACTCTGCGACGCTGGCATTTCAATAGTCCTTTCTACCAACTGTCTTCTTAATTCTCTGTTTTCTTGATACAATTTGACGATAGCGAGCTGCGCTTTCTTCAGCTGCTGCGACAACTCTTGAGCATCCACATTTTCATCGCCTGACCTCCTCTGTATTTCACTAATTCCCTTGCTTGAACCTTCAACAGGTTCTAGCCAAAAATGCGCATGAGTAATCACTTGACAACCGACTGGGTGCACGGTTCACTAGGATATTGGTTCTCCTCGGGTTTATTAATCAACCTTGGCCTGCCTATTTTTCGGGGTGTTGGCTGGTGGGTTGATGAATCTTCTATTTCCTTTCCTTTTCGCCTGACATCTTCCCTTCTCTCCCTTGCGCCGTGGAATGCCGTTTCCCTCGAAGATAGAGGAATGTATCCCTTGGGATCTCTGGGGATTTCGGCCTAAATCAGAAATGAATCCCAGTCTTTGTTCAACTGTCTCAATTCTTCGACCACCAACAACTTGATCAATGAAAAATGGGATAAATTTTTCCCCAGTTGGTCAACCTCAACCTAGACGCTGTGTGCCATCCTTTGCAAACTTTGATGCTAGGAGAGAGGTAGATTCAAAGGTTTTTTCCCTGTGAAATGCATCAACAACCTAAAGTGATATGGGTACACTCTGTCAAACCTTGCTTCATAGGTGAAATACCTTCTGATTACCTTTAGGAGATTTTGGAAAGGCTCCTGGAGGTACTGGCTTGAAACACCTTCTTCGATTTTCCCATTTAGGTAGTTGGGATTGATAAAGTATTCATAGAACAAAATGTCTAAAGGCATTCCTTTAAACCACTTTTCACCGCGCAAAGGGATCTCCATCGCGGCTGACAGAGTTTCCTCCATCACTCAGAAGGTAATTCTCGCAATGGTCGCGCAAAACCCATTAAAATTGAGGGCGAATTGTTCAACCAACTTCACATTGTACCCTTTGATCTTTTCACAAAAGTGCATACACCCGACTTGTTCAAAAGAGGCGTTGATTTCCAGATATTTGTTTATTAATGCCTGGTCTTGAGGCTCAGACCTCACGACCCTACCACTTCTCTCATTCTTTCTTATTCTTTGGGATGTTGTCATGATGCTAGTATATATTTGTTTTGCATGTGCGATAATGAACGATAACACCTTCTCTACGCAGAAAATAAGAATGACGTACTTCGTAGAGGCTGTCGGAAAGGTAGTGAAAAAAACTTTGTGTGACAAGAAAAATTAGCCACAGGAGTCCACATTGTGGCAGTAAGGCGCGATGGAAAATTTCGGTGCAGTAGGAGATCGACGCGGTGGAAAACAACAACGAGAGGGTTTTTGCGGTAGGGAATCGCGACGAAAATTTTTGGCATGGTAGAAAAGTACCGGGAGACTTGTCGCGAGACAAAGAATTTAGGCGCGTAAAGAAATTCAAAGCGACAAGAAGAAATTCCAAAGAAGAAAGACTGTTCGCGAGAAGAAATATCGTCCAACACGCTAGTTTGCAGCGAACTCTAACAGGATTTAAACAATGACTGAAAACGATGAAGGAGATGCGACAACTTGAATGAACAGACTCACAATATGAACGATGACAATAAAATTTCCCACATCAAAGGGCTCTAGGGCTTGTAGAAAAAACCACAGACAACGCACAAATCTGGAAGTAAAGGAGAGGCATGTAGGGTGACCAATATTTATACTTGAATGGGTAAGGAATGGAATCATGGAAGAGGATTCTAAATACATGGTGACGAGAAATTTGGAAGTAGGTTGAAGATTTGCGCAACAAACTCGTACGATAGGTACACTTTGAAGTGTGCAAAGTACAGATGATAAGAGCGATAGAGTATACATGATATGATCACCATGATTTTTAACCTTTATGACTTCATAATTAGGTGATGATGTTCATTATATCCATCGATGTGACCTTTATCCCAACAACTTGCCTCAATCTCTTGCACACAAATTCCCCTTTTCTGATAGGACTCGATCTTTCGGGAAATGGACCTTTACAAGTCACACGTGACTAATCATTAAACCCTTTCCTGACTCCAAGGGCCAAACCCACTACTCGCTGATTTTGATCCATTCACTATTTGATTCCTGACCTCACACGCTTTGACAAATAAGCTACAATGCATATAGGAGTAACTCTAACTGTAAAAATTACGATGCTAACAATTGCCACAAAAAATGATAGATGGCTAGTGGTTGAATACCAAAATTAGTGAGAATGTGTTGCAACTAGATAGCCTTAGTTGCTGCACTTACATATCTTCAATACTTTTTCTTTGTGGTCTATAGGTCAATGGAAGAAAATTTCTTGATCGATTGGAAAATATGATCAAAACTAACAGAGAAGAAGTGATTTGAAGTAGAATTGCAATCTATATCATCGCTTGATCCAGGAGGATCTAAGGAACTCCAACAGAGGTCCAGGAGGATCGAGAACGCTCACAGAGGTCTCAGGGGATCCATAAATGTGAAAAATTCAACTATCCCAAATTATCTTGAAAATGACATCACTGTGTAGAGCTCATCGTTATCTTTCTAACGGTGCAAACAACAAGTCAAACATAGGTCGTATGCAAAAGTTATGAGCGATCAAAGTTCAAGTCAAACTTTCCTTGTTAAGAATGCAGTTGCAAGCTCTTGAGGAAGAGAAGCATAAGCTACAAGATCGATTGTTATGTCATGAGTAATTCCACAAAGTTATTCTTCATGAGTTAGAAAGAAAGTTGTAAGTCAGGAATCAAGTATTGGCACCATAAGTACCAATCCATGAAGATTGGGAGGATGAGAATGTAAAGTATCCAATTAAAAAGGGACTACCTCTTTTGAAAGGCATGAATGAGAAAGATGACTCCTCATATTTTCCCTCTTCTCTTCAAGTTGGAGAATGCTCGAGGGTATCTGAAGAAAAGAAAAATTCAAATGAAGAAGCCCTACATAAACAATTGGCGTTACCTTCCAGTCCAGAGAAATGTAACATGTGTAAGGCATCTGCAGGGAAATATGTGCATGATACATAAGAAGGAATGAAGTCTTTTCCCACTGATCAATGGTCTATGTATCCATGTGCTTATTGTGGAACTATCAACCATGATGTACAAAAATGTCGAAGGAGACAGTCTGTGCAAGCAAAAACCTCAAAGAAGAAGAAAGATCATTTCTCAAGTCAGAGAAAAAAGAGGAATGATAAGAAAGGATCATAGTTACAAGATGGGAACAAGACACTGCCTATTTTTCAATAAGCAAGGTTAAGCATGAAGTTCATTCCATTTTTAACATTTAACTTAACCATAACCAATAATGTTGCAACAACCAAGATCATAAGAAGAAACACCATGCACAAGAACAAAAGAAGTATCCTGGGAAACCCTTCTC
>ML839430.1:43157-62921 GCA_009831015.1 Picea engelmannii | reverse complement strand
GGAATGAACTTACTCATGAAAAGTGACACAAAAGAAGTCAAGACAAGCGATTGAATTTCCTACTATCTTTTCTTACACCCAGCTCATGCATGCGCACGCCATGAGACGCCATTATATAACTTCCTGTGCGCGCCATATATATATATTTATTGAGAAATATATGTATATATATATTTCACCCCATATTTAGGGGAGCGGAAACTACGATTGAACCGGGTTTAACGGGGTATGCACAGAGGAAAGGGCTGCGCTTACCCCCTCAGATTCAACACAGTATTCCATGCACAGAGTGTTTTTTCCGATCAGGTTTTAGACCCATGATTTACCCCCTGATTTTTACCCTCTTTACCTACCGGATCATAGATGAAAACACAACAACACCTGTTACAAGCCTACAGAATTCCTGCGGTCTTCAGCTAACACCCAGAATTATGTAAAAGCTACAGGGCACCTGGAGTAGCCAATAATAACAAATGTCAACCATAGTGACATGTTGCATTCATGGTTTAATCCCCTCCTCCTTGGCTTATGCACCTTACTCCCACCAATACCTAAAAACCTGTAAAACAATTATTGCTTGTTTGGATTGATAAAAAATAATAATATATATAGGAATGCACACAGTCCGACCATATTAAAATTTTCATTCCATCATTTATACACACACATGCAAGCAGGCGATATTGATTCCTTGACAATAAAATTTTGGCCGAGAAACCAAAAAGTATTTCTGATTATACCAATTACTTCGTGGACTTGTATATCCATAAGAATAAGTAACTTTTAATATAATTCAGTTCAGTTTGACTTGGATATATCAGTAATAAAGAACTTTTAATATAACTCAGTTCAGTTCAGGTGTGTTCTCGTGGCGGTTAAAATGACATGGATTCAAAACGCTTGCAGATACATGGTTATAGACTAGAAATAATTACGTATGTAATAACTTTGAGATGCTTTTATGTACTTTTTCTCTAATTGAGAGCTTCAATGTACTTTGATTTTTGGGTCCTCCTTGCCATTGAATTTGTCATCTATCTTTAGTCCAATGCTCGAAGCTTATGACGACACTTGTGGTAGACGTCTATTTAAATATCCAATGATTTGGCAACAAATCTATAAACTAGAACTTCTCTATTCCACAATACTATACATCAATTCACTTGAAAGTAGTGCATAGGTAAAGTACTAACTCACTAGTGAGTAGTGAACGAATCAGTGCATCGATTACTTGTATATGGTGCACATATTGTATTATATTTTTATAACTTGTGGATTAACACCGAATACTATTCAGTATCATGGCATAGCCCTAAGAAGTTTCCTTATGGAATATCTCTAAGAAGTTTACATTTTAAATTGCATTAATAATACACTCATCATTAGAATTAGACTTAGTCAATTCTCACAATTACACTAAGCACTGTCAAGCTCGCCAAAATCATGTTGATCACAAATACACAAACCCTCTTCTAAGTTCTAACATCGTGCCCTTTATACTAAAGATTTACAAGGCACACCCTAAGTTCTAACACCGTGCCCTTTATACTAAATTTTTGACGTGGCACGCCCTTTCTTCCTTCTTCCCGGTTTTCATCATAACACTTTTTCTCTCACAACAGTAAGAAAGTATCAGTATACTTAGAATTTGTAGGAACATAAACCATGGCCCAACAACGAAGAAGCAAATCGATATTTTATAGTTAATTCGTCATTTTCGGGGCATAATCTGCCAGACAAAGCATACTCTAGTGTTATGTGATTAGTAACTCCTTCGTTCCAAACTGCAACACAATTTTACCATTACTGATACTTTGGATGCATATCCCGCCAAAATGTCATTTCCACGAAATTTCGAAACACGATTTTACATGTTACACAATTTTCTATATTTAGCCAAAGTCCGTAGAGTTGTACTCGCCGCAAAACCGTGTCAAAAATTGCTACAACTATTATTTTATTATACCTGCATAGCGGTCGGTATACGCTGCCATGCAGCCTTGTTAGTTGTTGGCATGAGTGAATATTATAAATGTTGGACAGTGGATCCCACCGAAACCCTTGTCATCACTAAAATATCCATAGATCTTGTACATATCCTTGCACACTTATGGACCTTGAAACTTATTGCTAGAGACATTGTTGTGCAAGGAAACACATTGACTATCACATGAAGCAGTCACTATGCAATCTTGGAATGCACTTAGAAAGAAAGAATCCATGTATCTGTCAGAGACCAGCAATGGAGCTTGAAAGATCCTATTCAATTCTCTATGAAATGCATTAAATAAGAAAAATAAACATAAATCATATTTGCAACTAATTCCTACCTAAACCTACCTTGCATCTGCCATGAACTCGAGAAAAAACAAAAATTGTTAAAATTATTATTAACTTTACAATGTTATAAAACATCGACGGACTACAAGAATCACCAATTGACTCCAATGGATACTAGAAAGGTCATATTTAATTTTACAAATAAATCTATTTCGATGCATCTTCTATCAACCTTCCTTCACAAACTCTAAATCTGGGGAAAAAAATATTAGTCATGAAATTGCACAGAAGAGTCCGATAAGATTTTAAATGTGGAAATATAGCAAAGGAAATGATACCACTCGAAATGAGCATAGAAGCTACATAACACGCAGAGTGAGTACCCCGTCGAAGGGTTTCATGCAAAGAGAGAATGGCATGAAGGGTTTCACGGAGAGAGAGAGAGAGATGAAGGGTGTGAAGAATCGAATAGAAAATGCCATGTGTGTGAAGAATTGAACCTTAGTTTTGAAATTAGGGTTTCTAGAAATCCAAAAAGAGAAAGATCATATCCTTTGAAGGTGGTGACACCACTCTAATTGAGGCAAAACCTAGGCAAACAAAGAGTTGGGTGTATTCAAAGACAAGGTGGGAGAGATGCCTTAACGCATGCGCAGAGATGAGGGTGTAGATGGAGGACTATCAGATACTAGTATGCTAGTAGGTAGAGGGACACTTATGTACATGAGAGATTGAAATGTTGAGTTAAACCAAGACACTATGGACAACTACCATAGCCTTAATTCAGGCCCTAAGAACTATAGGTGCTCTAATACCACTATTGGAATACACATGAATGGAGATCAATGTGATATATATTTTATTAATATAATACACATATAAATACATGAGATATGACCTTTGGATTCATCTTCTAAGAGGTCTCTAGGTGCTCTTATACCATTGTTGGAATACACACAAATGGAGATCAATGTGATATATATTTTATTAATATGATACACATATAAATACATGATATATGACCTTTGGATTCATCTTCCAAGAGGTCTCTTGGATTCTTGATGACAGTTCCTATTCACTTGTGAATTTTCATATTCCTTCTTAAGTGAATAATACAGAATATCATAACCCTAGCGGATTAGGTTTCCAACAATTTCATGTTTGGGTGTCTTGCTTAGAAGTGGTGTGATGGTTTCTAACCTTGTCGTGAATGTAATAAACATTAGTTTCATCTAATAATAGTCCTTAACAATAATAATTTTATTATTTTGTCTCGGGGGACATAATTTTCCTTAGATAAGTGTTGTCGTAACTTAGGTCAAATCACACTACCAATGATCTAGTTGAGTAGTGTATTCATATCCTAACCACATCTAACATTTTCCATTTTTTCCCTTTCGCTTTCATATCGTCCATTAAAAAATATACAATCCCCACTTATGTTTGACTTATCAAATTTGATCTAACAAGGTCTAATTGAAGAACAATGTAAGTCAACGTCATTTAAAGCAAAAAATGGCTAGAGGTGAAGAGCAAAAAATGACAAAAATAAAGAAATAATGAAAATAGAGCTATGTTGCCTCATTAAAAAGGTCCATCCCCAAAGTTCTATGCTAAAAAAATCATATCTAAAGAAAAGGACTTAGAAAAATAAAAGAAAATTGAAAAAGGGGTAATAAAATATGCCTAGGTGGTAACTCTAAGAAAAGCTCCCTCTTAAAAGGCTTACAAGTACAAATAATGAAGACTCCTATCTCAAAAGGGATAGTTGGACTGGTTGAAATACCTTATATTTCATTACATATGACTTTGAGGGTCTAAACATGAAGTTCCCTTTTCTCTTCCATCAATAGTTCATCATTTTTATCTATCTCTAACCAAGGTTACCTAGGAAATACTTTTTCTCCTAGTAATTGACTCATGTAATAAGGATAAAGTTGCCCCACCATGGCAAACTTAAAAAATTTATAAAATTAACCTATGTGAAGTTGTTGTTAGAAGAGATTTCTCAATGTGCATTTCCCAATGACTTGTTTTCAAGCTTGATTCATCATTATAGGTGCGCACCTCACATTGGAATCTGTGCACCATGCCTCGAGATCCATGTCATTTACTTGATATTTGTGTACCTTCATTGGGATCTGTGTACATGTATTTGGCCATATCTACCTACAATAGGATCCATGTAATTTTTCTTTGGATCTGTGTCACTACATTGAGATCCATGACAGTATGTTGGACAATAACATAGAATCCACATCACCATCATATTCCACATGGACCATTCCTAGAGGGCACACTTGCTTTCTTGGACCATTTCTTGAGTTGTTGAGGAGGTTAGAACACGTTTTTTTAGGGAAGCCGACTTCATGGGTAGTTATGTTTTGAAAAGTTTCCCAAACTTTCTCCAATTCAATGCCATTAGATGTAGAATTGATGTTGGATTTCTGAAATGGGGTTATAATAGAAAATTCATAAAAATTTGACCCAATTATGATGTTGCTAGAATTTTCCGTGCGGAAATTATCGTCGCATTTTGGAGCCGCATGTGGAGGGTGCATTTTCTCTCTTAGGCATATGTATGGGTGGTTAGAGCATCTTGTGGGGTGCCCCTCTCTCCTTGACTCACTCACATGTTTGAGTTAGTTGAGGTGGTTATTTCATGATATATTATTTTATTGGATCAAAATGGTTTTAAACCATGGTAGTGAGAGTTGTAGATTTTAAACTTCTATAATTAATTACTGCAAATAGATTCTTAATAAAAATAGAAAATATACAATGGAACACACACACATACATTACACAAATATTTTACTCTGGAAACCCAAATCGGGAAAACCAACAAATTGTTTAGATCCGCACCTCTAATATTTTATTCATCATTTATCTTCATTATTTACAATACAATATATATAAGATCCAAAATATGTAATCCATTGATTTGGATTATCCAACAACCCTAATTCTTTAACCAGAATTAGAAAACCATCAGCGAAAACCATGTGCCGAAAAAATGCTAAAAATGGACACAAAAACCACAAAAATAAAAATTGGGGGGCTCTGCATGTGACCCCTTGAACATGGGGGAAATCGCCTCCCTATAACCCCTTAGGCAGGGGAGTTATTCCCCCCTGTGACCCCCCGCGCGCCTGGTGCAACACAAACACTAGGTTTGGCCGTGCAAAGAATATAACACATACCCAACAAGAGTACCTCTTGTTTTAGCTCATGGTTTTGCTTGAGCACATTGTTCTGGCACGTGATGTTCTACTCATGGTTTTGTGATGTGAATTATCTATATAAGGAGGGATCCTCTCTCATCTGGCATGGTTGGAGGTCAATTGCTAAAATTTTTTGCTCAATTTTGGTTTAGTTTCTTGTATATTCTCTTGAGTATGTTGTTCTAGGTTAATAATAGAAGGTTTTTGGCATGCAAGAGACATTGAGGAAAGGGATATTTCAATGCAAGTAAGATATGGCATAAGACTATTTTATTTCTTTGTTAAATTTTTAAGTTATATCTTACTGTTGAAGTTGAATATCATAGGGTTTTAACGTCTTACCTTAGATTTATGCTTTAATTATTTAAGTTTGCAATACTTAGGATGAATTTATTGTTAGTTTAGCCTCCCTATAAATCTTGTATAGTCCAGGTCTCCTTAGCTTGATGCTCACCAAGCATTCTCCAAGAGATGTGTGGAGACTTCAACATTGAAGGTAAAGAGGGAAAACACTCAAGGAATGGATAGGGCTCCATGCCCAATGGTAGCAATCAGTTTTTTTATTTCTTTCCCTCCATCTCAATTTAATTTTTTTCTTTTTTCTTTTTCAATTTTTTTACAAGCAATCTAAAGTTCTTTCAAAAATAATTTTTCGATTTAGATTGCTCCATCTAAGTTTTACTTTAATTGTTGAATGTTGTTTATCTTAGATCTCAATTGTGCTAACCAATTACTTTATGTTTTATCTACTTAAAGTTGGCATAAGTAAGCTAGTTTAACTAGCTGAAATTTAATTTTGGGTTTAGATCTAGTTCCTTGCATCTTAATTTTATGGATTAACACATTTTCTTGTATAACTCTAAAGTGTTTAAACATATCATCTACCTTTGAGTTATCTTATTCATTCTTGGAAACCACATAATTCTTTGATGGAATTAAGTATTAAGGCTTACTTTGTTTCACTTGCTTGGTAATTTTCTCAACATCTTAGCTCTCAGTTTTATATTTGAGCAGCGTTTAGCACTTCTCACACTCTCAAGGCTCTAAATAAGTGAATCAATACCTCGCATGGTTGGACACTCTAACTCTTGATACAAACAATTTGACTTTTATGGTCTGAAATTATCACATAAGGATTTGATTACTTACTTCCATGGTTAATATTTGGCACAATACATCATATTTCTGGAAACGTTTTCACATTAGCATGATCACAACACTCCAAATTGCTAAATCGATGTCAGTGTTAATGCAACACCTTGATTATTGATTGTGATGATTTGATTTTTTCAGTTCTTTGTGGATAAGGGTTTCAATTTACTTGCTTGGTCTAATGCAATATTTGATATATTTGTGATGATAACTCATATTTTTACCATTTCTTAAATATTTTATTATTTAACATATTTCACTTTGATGAAAAATCTAGTGATGTGAAGCACCTTAAACAAAACTTAATCACACTTATGATCTTGACATCTCACTGCTATAACATTTAAGTTTCTTGAAAAGTTCACATAATCACTTAAATATTTTTAAGTTTCTTGAAAAGTTCACATAATCACTTAAATATTCAAGTGTTAGGGTTATATCTTAGTGGATCTCTTCTATTTATGTTCTTGTTAATGGACTGAAACTTTACCAAGACACCGATTAAAACTTTATATTTGTTGTTGTGGATACTTGAGGTTAATAAGTGATGGTATTTCCACATGAATTTTAATATATATTGTTTTCCAAAATTTCGATATGTTACGGTAATGATATTTTGCACTCATTTCCATTTTCAAACACACTCTAATCTATTATGGTGGTGACCCTTTCACGGGATATTAGTCTTATGACATTGAACATGATATTTAAATGAGTAAATTTTTAGTCTTACGACATTGAACATGATATTGATATTTAAATGAGTAAATTTTGAATTTCACCTTGTTGACATTAAAGATCTGAATCATATGGAAACAATAGACTAAGTGGCCTTTCTCCTTAAATAGTTGGAACTTGAATCTTGTGAATAATGGTAGATGGTAAGCTTCTCCAAAGTTTTATTGTCATGCTCTAAGATGCATATAGTATCACTCTAAATGGTTCATTTGGTATAATTGATTCACATGATTACATTTTAACATAGTAAATAGATGTTAAGTTTCAAGCAAAATTAATTCACTTTTATGTCATATTATTTTTATTTTCCATCATAATCACACTTTACAACACAAACACATTTATGTCATTTTTATATCACCAAAGGCTTGTCAAATCTAGTACAACTTGCATGTCTTAACTTATCTTTAATCATTGAAAGTGAGTTGATAATATTGCTAGTTTTCTTGGTCAATCTAATATATGTAACTCATCATTTGCTACAACTGATTGGGCTGGATAGACCATAGGGATTCCCCCCTGGGCTAGGGTAGTGTTACTACTCAAACTCTCACCAAGGGAAATCCATACCATGTGAGGGAGAGCTTGAGGAAACGAAAAGGAAAGCCACCCACTGTCACCTCATCAACCTTGATGATTTGACAAGTGGAGTCAAGGGGTTGATCCACTCTCATGATTAAATTATCCCTATTGACCTTTGGATGGAGAAATTTTGTGGAGATGTGAGTCAACCTTGGTATAGTTTCGACCTTTTCCTTTATAGTTATGACCTTACCCGGGTTCGATACTTGAAAGTGATTGGGATTTTGCATGATATTCACATAATCATTGAAATACCCCTATTTTGGTTGATAACCAAACACAAGAGAAGGCTTCTATCTATTGGTAATATCCCTGAGTGGTTTCATTGGATTTTTTATTTCACCTAGCGGCCACATCCCTTAGTTAGCCAGTAGGGTAGGCATGAATAAGCTCTTTGAGCAGTAGTTAGAATGCATTTATGTTTCCCATGCATGTTTTCCTTTCATTTGTGTGTTTACTTTCATGCATTTCTTTATTTTCCTGATGCATTTGATTCTCCTTAGAATAATTTCTTGCATATGTTTTCTCTCTTTACTTTCATGTTTAGATTTAGTGAAAAAAATCGATTTCTGCAAAGTATTTTTTATTTATAACTAGGGTGGTAGATTCACCCCAAGTTTTATGTCATTTGGCAATTTCTATGGTGTGTGTGTCACAATTCTATAGAGATTCTAGAGTTCTAATACACTCTTGCATAGAGTGCATGTCCCCGAGTAGGAGGCAGATGCTACCCCCTCATCGGTGACAAATTTTTGGATACCCTAGAAAGGGTGTCATGTTGCTTCTTGCATGAGGTGTTATGCTCATATTCACTAGATCCAGAAACATTTCCTCTTGATATCCACCAAATACATTATTATTCTAGCTCATTTATGGTGTATCACACCACAGTCTAGAAAATTATGGTCTAGCTCAGTTGTTGGAATACTGAGAGGGGGGGTAAATCAGTATGAGCACTTTTACCACTTTTAACCACAATGTATAAATGTAAAATTTATCAGCATTATATCATCAATGTATCATCAATATATCATGATCATATAAACATAAGAATCATCACATCAAGTACACAGTGCACCATAATTTACATGGAAACCCAAATGGGAGAAAACCACAGAATGTTTTCTTATATATCAAAGAATACATTCATTGGAAGCACCAACTTCCCAATTCTCCAGCTACAAATGGAAGGAGACTATGACCCCCTATTTACAGGCTCCAACTTGAAGGAGGATACGACCCCCTATTTATAGGCTCCAACCTGAAGGAAGATACAACTCCCTTAATTCTCTGGCTCCAACTAGAAGGAGGCTACAACCCCCTCATTCTCAAGCTCCAACATGAAGGGAGCTTCAAGTCCATGATTCTTCGACTCCATCCAGAAGGAGGCTACAACCCTCTGAATTCTCTAGCTCCAACCAGAAGGAGGCTAAAACCTCTTGATTCTCAGGCTCCAACTTGAAGGAAGCTCCAACTCTTTGATTCTTCGGTTCCAATTGGAAGGAGGCTACAACCCCCTTTCCTTGTCTCGTCCTGTCGCTCTGAAATATAGATGTAGACCAAATTTCACTACCATAATTGTTGCCACTGTCACTTCCATTGTCACTATCACTGCCACTGTCACTGTCACTACCACACATCAACCTATAACCTCTCAACCTATCATAGTATTCAACATGTCACTATATCCAACCTATCATTATATCAACTTGTCCAACCTATCATTGTCACCGATACTCAACCAGATCCTCTCACATGTATCATATACCAAGGACACCTCTCAACTAGATGTCCAACATCAATAACAGATGCCTCTACAAAGAATGTACCAATATCACCAACATGCCATCACAATATATTTGTCTTAACCATGTACCAAACCATCAACGTGTACCATACCACACATCAACCATTTACCACAAGCTATACCACAAAAAATGCATCAACCATGCACCAACACCTGCTATATTGTATACCTCAACCATCAACCATGTATATCAACACCATACCAAGTACCAATCATGTACCATACCATGTAACAATAATGTATCTCAACCATATACCATATCACTCAATCATGCCATACACTAGATACCATAAGCTAAGAAAGTACCATTAATGGTGTACCTCAACCAAATACCAACATCTCCAAGAGATGTATCTCATACATGTGTTTCTATATACCAAGTGTATTCCTCATCATTGTATCAATATCAATGACAACCATACACCATGTACCAATGCTTCAAGAGTATACCAAGAATAAGCCTCAAGCATGTACCATAGCATCATCACCATGTAACAAAACCATATACCAAGATACCAATACAACCAATATGTACTAATATTCAATGTACCATACCAATGTCACCAATATGTACCATGTATCAACAAGACATGCCTCTCAAGCATGTACATACCATCACCAAGCATAATACATAATCACATAAGTGTACCTGTAACATGTAGATGACCTATTATAGTGTAATAATGACCTGTAACTCTGTCACAGCCTTCAACAGCCTGGTACCAAAATCTGTACCATATTTTTCTTAGCCTCACATGACTAAGACTCCCTATCATGTGGGGCCTCGTGTGACGTTCCCTAGGAAACCCGTGGGGGTGCCTCACGGGACACCCTCAAGCTGACTTGCAAGGGCTTGCCTAATTAGGGTTACACAGAAACCCTAGAACTCTGCAGCTCCAAAAATTTCTCTCTTTCCTCACACTTTCTTTGTTGCCTCAATCTTACTGTCAGATTCACCAATAGACCAAAACACTAGACCATAACATTCTCACAAGATATATATTCAATGTGTGTGTGTGCTTATGAGAGACTCCTTGAGGTGAATTTATACTTTTTTTAGGTAACCTCTTTCCTTATTCTTAGGGATTCTTGACTTTCTTGTTACAATCACTTTACCCATTCATTAATTGACTTATAACCAATTAGGGGCTTCTTGACCATTCTTCAGGACTTCCAAATTCACAAGGACATATCTCCCTAACCATGAGGAACCATGCAGAGTACCACCTATCACCGGAAATGACATGACAAAGAATATATATCTATGAGTGTATTACCTACATTTACATTGTCCTTCATGTCCATATTCCTCAACCAAGTTCAGGTCCCATAACTACACCTTTGTGGCTTCATTTAGACTTCATCAAATGCACCCATCACATCTGCTGACATCAACCACTCCATCAATGAAAAATAACTCACCATCAATCTCAACCATATCTCTAGGGATTTCAGACTTCTCCAAGGGTTGACATCAATCTCCAAGGGTTTACATAAATGACAACCAACTGTCCAAACCAATTTTCCAATAATCTCACCCTTTGGCATTGATGGCAACACCAACATTGATGGAAACACTGATGCTCCAACACTCATGCCCCCCCTGTGACCATTTCTCCTTATCAATGTTTCTCACTCTCCCCCTTTGACATAAATGGAAAAGGTGTCTCTCCTTGGGGATGTTCCCTCTGTCTTCATTGTTATGTTCTTTATGTTTATTTCCATGCCTTTGTTCTTTCTCTTCACATGTTTCTCTCCTCATATTATTCTTCCCTGAAGGTATACCTTCTTTGAACAGTGCTTCTCTGAATTCATGCACTTGAGTCTTACTCTTATGATATTTCTCTTTCTCTTCCTTTGACATCATGTAAAAAAGGGTAACTCTCCTTTGTTTTATCTCCCCCCCCTGTGTGCAAGCCTCTGCTTTCTCTTTATGGTTCCTCCTCGTGTAAAAATCTAATGTATATGAGAAGCATACAAAAATATTATTTACTTGTATTCTTCAATTCTTTTGCATCTTTCCCCCTGTCTGCATGCTACTGATATTCCTTTTTGAATCTCTTGATGATTTCACTTCCCTTGAATTCTCTACAATATGTCATGTAGATCAATGTAGGGATACCTGGAAATTTTTCCTTTCCTCTCTTCCAGTTCTTGCTAATTTTCCATTGGTGCTTCCTCTTGTAACTCTCTGACATATATAAAAATCATTCATTGCTTGATTTCTTCATTCACTTTTCATGTTCACTTGACCATACAGTTCAATTATTTTCTTCTCATGATTTAGCTTGTGCTGACAATTTCTCTTTCCATATTCTATTATGTCTTTTACTGCTTGCCTTTTTGTGACCAACTGATTCCACTGATTCCAATTGTAAATTCATTGTTATGTATATTCTTTGACCCATGTTTTTTGTACTTACTAAGTATTCATATCTATCCATATGTCGTAAATTTTTTCTACTCAATTGTCCACAATGTTGACCCATCTATCACTGTAATATCAGGAGGGCTTCACCACTGCAATTGATAATCACATATTATTTTTTCTTCAAACTGAACTAGTCTTATCTATCTTCCAATCAAAATATGTATGTTTGGAACAACCCGTACTCAAGATATCCCTGCCTAAATACATACATGGAATATAATCATAAACTTATTCACGTGTAACTACCAACCATTATCTGCATGGGAACACTACTTCTCAACTGATCAATCTGTCACATTGTATTTATGTTATTTGACTACTCTGAATTTGTCTATGCATATAATTCAAAATGCTCAAAGGATGGTTCTCTTATCTATAGTAGCTATTGCACCGACTCCCCCTATTCAATATTCATATTTACTAGGAGTCTCCAAGTCAGATGGCTCAGAAAAATACCCATTCTGATGCAGAGTAATTTTCCTCTTTGTCGGTAGAATCATCATATCTTTGAACTCTGACTTCTTCCTTTTTTCACATGGATTCAATATGATATTGCACTACAATTCCCGATATCTCAGGTCTGTTCTTTGTTCTCTTTCTCTTCTTTTCTTACTACTACAAACACTGCAATCTCTGGGACCTGGTATTCATTCACATGTTCTTATTGTTTTTCATTTATTCTCCAAACCTTCTTGTATTTAACATCTTCCTTTTTCCTTGTAGATTTGTCTTCATATCACACTATTTCCAATCATAAGAGTATGAATTATGGGTGTCCTTCATTCATTTGATCTTCCTTTACCTACTCTTGTTTTCTTTTCCAAACCTTCTTATATCTGATATCAATGTTCCTTTTCATAGAAGTATCCATAATGCTTCTACAATCACGAGATATGTGACCATAATTGTGGCATTTGTAACACTCAATGTTGTGGGGATCCACATAGGTATTTCTTGTCTGAATATTTCTTCCATATGCTCTACAATCTACATCTTTATGTCCAAAGTTAGTACAAATAAAATAATGACCATACGAGAAATTTGCATACCTGGGAGTGAATGATCTTCTTTGTGGTGTAGTCCTTCTGAATTCTTGTCTTGGCTGATAATGATATTTATTGGATCTTCTTTGTGGCTTGAATGTGTATGGTCTTATTGAAGATGTATCTCTATCATTTTTCTTTGATTTTGGTTTACCATGATTCCTTCCTTTGATTACTTTTGCATAACTCTTACTCTTTTATTCAATCTTCTTTTATGGAAACCTAGAGTGATTCTCTTCAACATTCTCTACTGATGATGTGGATGTTTTTGTCTCTTCAACGTTCTTGTTGAGCTTGACAATTTTGGATCTCAATGTGACAGATTCTTCTTCAAGCTTCTCAACCTCTTCTTCTTTATTCATCATTTGAATCTTCATGACTTCTTCTATTCGCTTTGCTTCTTCAAGTTGGATCTTCAAGGAGATGATTTCCTTTTCAATTCTTCTTTCTTCTTGACCAAATTATGATTCAAGTTGATTTAAGTCCTCAGTTCTTTACTTAAGATGATCTGTCAAAATCTTCTCTCTTTTCTCTGCTTCCTTTCTTTCAACTTCCAGAAACTGCTTTTCTTCCATCTGACTTTTGTATGTTTCTTCAATCCTTTTGGATTCTTCTAGCCGGTATTTTAGTTTCACAATGGCCTATTGGGTGTTAGGGACTTAACCTCCCTAACCCCTCACGTAGGTAGAATAATATAATTCCATGTAATAAAGGCCAATATTAATAAGGCCTAGCAATAAGGACGAATAAGTCAAATGTAAGAATACCTAATAGAATCTTCTGCTTCTAGAAGGATCTTCCTCTAGATTGTCCTTTTGGATAGATAATGTATAAATAGAAGTAGAAGGTATGATAAATCTTGTCTTGCATATTATTGTAAGTTTACCCCTCGAAGAGGCAAGTGAACATTGCTATGAGTAATCAAAGTTCTATTTTTGGTGTTATTATGGTATTATTTTGGTATTGTTTTGATTATATCATTTCTTCTTTGCCACTTCCATCTAAAATATTTATGTTCTACATATTATTTTATATCTGGAATACTACAAGTGGTATCAGAGCACCTTCCTCGACAGAAAATTATGGGTTAATCTTTTTCAGGGTAGAGACGTATTCTGACTTATTAAAGCTACAAAGATCTATCGTTACGCACATAAACCAATGGTCGGGGAGTCATACACGCAGGAAATACAAGTGGTACCTAAGTGCACATCTGTTGGCCACCCTTGTAACCCTTGTTGGTACCCCTTCGAGTGGTAGTGCATCAGACAACACCTGTATATGGATCAACCTAGATCTCCTAAATCCCTCCATAAATAAATCGATCGGTCACTTGACTGCTATAGTGTCACTGAGAACAACACTCAGGAAGATACTCTCTAGTACGTCGGTAGTCGGGTAGTACAACTAAGGTCATGTTCTAGCCTCCTTAGTTGGTTCCCTGAGATATTGGGTTGAGTACTACTATTGGACCCTGAATGTATATCGAAGAGCTATAGCACAGGGAAAACCATTTTCTGTAGAAACCCTGAATATGCTACCACTGGGGATGGAAAAAAAAACAACGCAAACAAGATCTATTATCGCGCAGCTGCGCCTTCTGCATTCTGGTGTCGAAGTTACTGCACATTTCTTCCTATTAATAATTTGGTCATTTCGCCACTGCAGTATTATTCATGTTGGAGACCTATCCCACCGGGTTCCTCTCTTCGCCCTGATTCTAGTGATACCTATCATTTTTAACACAATTTTTGTTTTGGACCTGACCTGTCTTTGACACCCTTATTTTTTTCCTATCCCTTTGGATCCCTGTTTTCTCTCTGATTGCAATGGTACCTATCATTTGACACCCTTTTTTTCTCAGTGGTCCCACCCACCCCTCCAAACCCCTTTTGTTTCTCCTATACAATTTTCCTACTCCTTTGTCAAAATGACTACCACACAAACCTAAGAACTCAATACCTTGATTGCTGACAACCACCAACACAAGGAAGACATCAAACAACTTAGTGCCAACATTAGCTCCATCAATTCAACTATTGAGATCCTCAAGGAACAATGTTCCCACATCAAATACCTGAAGGAAAAATGTTTCCACATCAAAGACCTCAAGGAAGAATGTTCCTACATCAAAGACCTCAAAGAACACTTCTTAGGCCATTCCCAGAACCCTTCCTCTTCTGAACAACCCTCTTATCAGGATGACCATGACTCTTCCCATTACCAAGGCCCTCATACTACCCATTTTTCCCGATACCTCCACCCTCCTAGAATTGATTTGAACAAATTTGATGGATTAGATCCTAGAGGCCGGGTCACCCAAATGGAACATTATTTCTCTTTGCATGGAATTATTGATGATTTAGCCAAGATTTGTTTTGGTGTCCTACATCTGGATCTGGAATGATGGAAATGGTGGCAATGGTGAAAAAAGGCATGCCAAGGGTATCTTGATTGGACACAGTTTGTAGCTGAACTTTATGATCGCTTTGACTCTGACACCCACCATTTAGGTTGTTTGACCAAATTAAAGACCAAATTAAAGAAGTCTGGGACAGTGGAAGACTTTATTGTCGCATTTGATCACTTGGATTTCAGAATGAAGGGCATGCTAGATGTTTTATTTAGTTAATGCAGCTTTATCAATGGCCTCAAAGATGAAATTCATTCCCATGTTCTCATGCAACGCCCCCAGACTTGGTTAGAAGCTACTCAATAAGCCAAGGAAGCCCAACAGATTGTGTCCTCCTAGACCCACAAACCCTCCTTTCCTCCTCACCCTAAAACCACCAAATCCCCCCCCCCATGAAACTCCCCTCAAGATCCAAAAATTAACCAGGGTTGAAATGGTTTAATCTCAACTCAAGGGTCTTTGTTATAATTGTGATGACAAATATTTTCCCGGGCACAATTGTAATGACCAAAATATTTTTATGGATGTGATTGAGGATATTTCTGAAGAATATTTTGTTGTTCCTCCTGTGGAGGAACTACCACCACCTTCTGACCTCACCCCACCCTCTGACCCACCCAACGTTGACCCGTTGATTTCACTTAATGCCCTCACTAGCTTCTCTGCTCCCCAGACTCTCAAATTAATTGGTTACATCAAAAAAAGGAAATTCATCATTCTTGTGGGAAATGGTAGCACCCATAACGTTATTCATCGTCGCATTTCTCAAGAATTCAATTATTACATCCGTGCTGTCAATAATTTTCAAATCATGATTGCCAATGGTGGTTCCATGAAATGTGGGGAATGATGTGAAAATGTGTGACTCCAAATTGGTGAGTGTTGAGGACAAGATATGAATTGATCTTACTCAAGCATTTTCATAATTTACTTGGCTAAAGTAAAGTAGACAGGAATATCACCCTATGTTTATAGCCAACAAAAATATATATCCTAACTCACAAGTATTAATTACAAGTGCTTAGGCTAGTCTGTTATCAACAAAAATATTGCTGGAAATTCAATTTTTATGTATTTTTATGAAAATATCAGTTGCTGAAATGAATGTAAGAACAAAAATAAAGACACCAAGATCATAATAAATATAAATGAGACATAAAGCAATCCCTTACTTCATTCCAATTCACCAAAGAGTCATTGTCCTTACAAAACTTCACACAAAAATATTGGACCAAAATCAAACTTATAGATCCCCGATGGAACATACAAAAGGACCTCTGATAGAAAACCAAAACTGAACTCTAAAAGATGGATCAACTTGCCACAGATTGCTGCCCACTCGACTATGCACAATAGCCTTTATCAGTCATGAAAGTTAATTCACAAAAAGACAAGTCTACAAATACTATCAAAGATAGATCAACACCTCTGAAGAACAAGTGTCTGAATGATTTGATCCAGCCCTGAATGTTGCTGTCTACAATAAGACCCTGCTATCACAAAAGAGAATTAGGCTATGATGAATATATGAATGAATGAAAAATGAACTATCTCAACATAACTCAAAGAGCAAACCTTAGCATGATTTGTGCTTCTAACTTCCTATTGTTCCTCCCCTTTGTTCAACTTTTAACAATTTAGAATTGGTTAGAGTAGTTGAACTAACTTACTAGTTAAGCTAACATAAGGCCTTAACTAACTTTAGTTAAGGATGGGGGGGGGGGATAATATAATAATCATAATAGGGTCATAATTTAAATAATAACTAATAGGTGGGACCCCTTGTGAATTCCTTTTGTTTATAACAATCTTAATAGTCATAACATAACCATTTGTTAATCAAAACATAACTCCTTGTGTCTCCCCTCAACGTATTCACTTTTGGCATTTTAAGCTTATGAAATTTTAAGCCATTTCAAAATAGTAATCATATATCCAAAATAAACATGTTGTCCAAGATCCATGAAGTCAACTGTCATAAGATGATAGATAGAATAAAAATCAAAATCATATTTTCCCTTGTTGATGTTATTTTCCTTTAGTTCTTCTTTTTGATAGAGGCGTGATAGGATTTTGTTTTTAGCCTTTTACTTGAATGACACATCCCTGTATGCATGATTGATTAGAAAAATGATGTTTTAAATAACCATACATGACAACTCTTACAATATGAAATAGATTTTGTCTTAGAAATATATTAACTCATGCAATCCAATCCATACAAATTGCTTTTCTATTAATCAACGAGCAGGGGGTGAAACAGGGTTCTGGGATATATGAGGGGATGTATTGAGCGAAAATATGATATAATGGAGGGTAAAAGAAGGGTTACTGCTCAATGATAACAAAAAACAACTGTAAAACAGGTCAATCAAACATCATTGCAATCCACCCAAAACACGACCATCTTCATCTATCTCAACACAGGAAACCGTTGCTGTAATTAATCTCAGAACAGGGAGTGAAGAGGGATATGGGATACGTGAGGGGTTTGTAATTAGCGGAAAGTGAGATCATGGAAGGGGAAGAAAATGATTATTGTTCATGAAATTAGCCAAGTGATCCATAAAACATTTTGCAGGAAGACTAGACGTACCATTCCATCAACAATCATTTGATTAAATAACTATTCTTTTACATCTAACGAGTTTATTGTACATTAATCAAACTTTAACACCATGTTATTACAGAACAATAAGTTTTCCCATACGATTTGCAAGGGTAATTGTTCTCACAATCCGCATTTTATAACAATTTACGAACAATCACCATTTCCAATCTGTTACTATCAAAATCAATCACTACTCAGTCATTTCTTTAGTCCACAACTATACTCAACAATCATGCTTCCAAATCAATGAAGTCACTATTTCTGCAATAGAACTAACAAGGAATTGCAACAAAATTCGTTCTCATATATCTATATAGTGAAAGACCAAAATTACATGCCTGAAAATGAAAACTCATGATACAATCAACAACCATCAATTAGACACAAGCTATGTAGGAGTAAATTTATGAAGCCCTGTAACCATGCCACTGTGAAACAAATATCTCAGTGTGACTTAAAATTGAGCCAAACATCACAACTGTCATCAACAGTGATGAATTTGCAAAAAGATAAACGCACTTAGAATTCAGGAGTATCACTGGGCATACAAACAAGCTATCCATATTATACGTGGTGCACAATGAGAGGATTCCACCATAACCACACAACAATATATAACAACGATATAACTAAAAAAACTTCATTATGGGCCATTTACTAAGTCGCATGTGAGTGATCAGGCCACACATACCAAAGTGTATTCTACTAATGAAAAAAGATACAATAACATATCCAATCCAATCTTCTAATTTTCAAAACCTCATCTACAGGACGTGACATATGTGGGCAACAACCAACATTCATAACCACACAACAATTAACAATTCACCATTGTGAGAGAAAATCAAACAACCAGACAGACTTTAGTAGCTATGTGTGTTTACACATTAAATCGACTCGAAGCAGAGGCCTTTTTCATTAACAATACTGATTTTTTGATATAAGGAGGACGATTGTGTAATCCAAAAGTGCAAATGCAATGTAGGGATTGACATCATCAACATGGAGGCAATAACTATATGCTAAGACAAAATGACTACCATACGACTGAATGGGCCAATCCATATCAAAATAATCGACCATACTTCCAACCCACAATAACCCATTTCAACTGGACAGACATGACAATCTTTCTCTGCGGAACTTTGCTTGGTAGCCACCACAGAAAAAAGCGGAGCCAATCTTGGTATGGAAAATATAATTCAATGCACGTAGGGTATAAACCTCGTGCCTTTCGATCGAACTACTACCATAGTGCGGTAAGGACAGGCTGATTAAGAACAGGAAGAACAACCCAGTTCATGATCCTTGGTGGTGAAAACAATCCATTTCCCATGTGTATTGTTGATTAAGGTTGGTTGTCATTGATGTCAACCCTTGAAGAAAGACCCGTAGAACAAAGGTTTGGGTAATGGACCCAATATTGTTTGATGTAAATATGACTCATTATTGTTTTTTCATTGTTGATAAGAAGTAAATATGG
>ML839430.1:20135-43057 GCA_009831015.1 Picea engelmannii | reverse complement strand
ATTTGAAGAAAAAAGATTATAATTACGCTATTACTGATTCACCCCCCCTCTTAGTAATCCAACATGTATGATGCGTGGTGATATTTTAGGCACAAATCCCATGAAAGAAATCGTAGATCAACTACAACAATGAAAAAATGTGAAAATAACCTAGCAAGACCAATAGGGTCTTTCAACAGGGATAACCGAGGTTTTTGTTGATAGCTAGCACCCATTTTTATCATGACTTCAACCCCATTTCAAAGAGCATCATCAATGTATCATTTACAATCACCATTACACAGTCGCAATACTTAAGGAGAACACAACTAATACACTTGATCCAAAAACCATTTCATAACTAGAGTAGATTCATGAAGGGCCAAAACAAATAACATACCTGTAATCTAATGTCTTAAGCATTCGTTGGCCAAGCGGTTTCCTTTTGCTGAGAAGTTGGAACATAACCACAGCTGAAATGTTTGGAAGATAGGCTGACCATGGTGGCTTCCATTGTTAAGGGTAAAAGTGATGTGCAATAAATGCACATCACTTACTTACTCCGATTTCATTCAATTCTTAGTGCGCTTCAACTATTAATCAACAAATCACCCACCTTGCAACACCAACTTTTTAATCTCCAAGAGCGCCACCTGTATTACAATATCCATTATGCAGAAGGGATCTCAACCATATTATATACAACTTTTAATCACTCCTATGGCTATCCTATGTTAGATTGGATTTGCCACAATCTTCTTTAATGCATATAGTATGGTAGGTTAGCACAAGACAATTTCTTCCCTTTAGTTTTTTTTTTTAACTGTTATTACTAACATGTGCTTGCTGCAGGTGTCACAAGTCCTAAATCCAAGAACAATCAACAATGAAAACCCTAAAAAGTTTTGGTATAACTTGATCTTGAAACAACAAGGGAAGCCTATATAAAATGTCTGATCCATTATCCAATAAAACAAGATATCGTCAGCCACGAGAGTAGTGTCGAATAACACCAGAATTGATCTTCAAAAGTTGAAGGGGGTCCCACCTACTAGCATTATTTAGTCTTATAAAATAATAGGCTCTAGCAATACTTTGCAGACGAAATTTACGTCGACGTTTTCAATTGTCAACAAAATGGCTACTCCATAGGGAAATTTGTTTTTAACATACTAGAACTCAGAACTCATGGTTTTGCAGACCAAGAATAATAATCTCAAGAAGACGTTACTCAAATGATTATGCAATAGGGGGAAGTGAGCGGATTTAATGGAAATATGACCAGGAGTTTGGGAATAACTCATGAAAAGTGTTAGGTATGAGGGGTTTTACCACTGTATGCATAGTCATTTGACTGGAATAAGCTCTTAACTTGAAAGAGGAATCTTATAGTTTTTCTCTTAAGATCTTGATGGATGAATAAATGGAAAGTAGAAGCGGGAAACAACTAATTCCTCATAAGATAGCAACAAAAATATGTAACAAATTAAAGGGCCCTTCAACGGAGAGATCATAGCATTTGTGCAAGCTTGATCGTTATTGACTAACAATGCTTTGCAGGAGTATCACTGTGACATAATTGATCCAACAATATATTCTCTACTGAAGCTACAATATAGCCCAAAACAAAGTTCAAAAAGAATAAAATTGCAAAAGACTAAAAGGGAGGAAATAAAGTGGCCACAAAGTAATGCAATAGGAAAACTTAAAACAGAAAACAAAACTGTGAGCAGGAAAAAAAATGAAAAATTAGAAACAGAGCTAGATTACTAGAATACAAGAAATCCAGACAACGTAGAGATTTTCACGTTGGTTCAACAAAATGATTTAAGTGGGAACCATTAGTGCTGTAGGAAAACAATCGCTCATGCAAGTCATTTATAATGTAAGAATTTGTTCCTAAGATAAAAGCGATTTTGAAAGGACCCAACCATAATTTCTAGAATTTTGAATGTCTTCCTCTATCAGTGTGAGCCGAATCCCACAACAGAACTTTTTCATTGACCTTAAACTTGACAGTTTTGAAGCTTTTGTTGAAATATTTGTTAACGGTCTGCTGTCTCCTTTTAATATCATCCAAAGAAAACATTCTTTGTTTCTCGAAAGCTAGTAATGCATTTACTCTTTGTGAGAAATCTGAAGAATTTAATTCTTCGGTCTGTAGCATCAAACTTATGGAAGAAAGTTGATGCAGGAGCATCTCTCCACGTCAGCCAGCCAGCCAACCAGCCACATCGAGCATGTGCATTCAAAGCTGAAGAGAGGCGCAACCTCATTTAAAACATGAATTCAATGTAATTTAATGTTTAAGATGTTGAGCTGGGAAGCCGTGCCTTTGTGCAGGCATTAGGTAGATCGACCATTAATGTTTGTATGGCTGAGATCTAGATCCGATTCTGGACTAGACAACCCATTCATTGTAATGGAATAGGGTAGGTAGATTGGAGGGAAGAGCTCTAAGAGCCCCCTCAGGTAAAAGAGATTTTGAGTATCTCATTTGGTAGTTAGTCAAGTAAGTTGAGTTGTAGAGCCAGAGAGAGCTCGAGAACACCCTTGTACAAACAGGCATTTGCCATTTTTAATGTAAACAAAAGCAGTTTTTCCTGCATGAATTCAATGTTATGTGAATGTTTGTGAGTGTTCTTTTATGCTGTAGATGTATAATGTAGTTGTGCATTTGCAGGTTGTTTTGATTTCAGGTGAAGGTCTTTGAGGTTTCATGCCAGGAGGGCGTGACAGAGTACTGCAGTCTCTGAATACCGGTGCATTGAAGCACTTCTGAATTCTTCGGGTTCAGACAAAGACGTGCTGCGGCAGAAGAGTTAGAATCAATAACTCAGTGAAGACCTCAAGGTTGCTAAATACCTTGGAGGTAAGGTTGTGTGGTAGAAGACACAGTTGCAGACAAAATTCTGCTGTGGATTCTGTGAAGCTCTGCCAAGTGGGCATTGAGCACAGGCACAAGGTGCAGTTGGAGGAACTCTGCTGTGAGTTCAGGAAAGAAACAAAATCACTGAGGATTCTGAGAGCTCTTCCAGGTGGGCATTGAGCGGGTGCATAGGTGCACAGGAGGACAGAACTGTTGGAAGTTCTGGAGGAAGATACTCTGCCAGGAGGGCATTGAGATATTGTGCAGACAGGCACAGGAAGAGAAGAGAACTCTTTGAGTTCTGGAAGTTAGAGGAAGAATCCATTGAGGGATCTTCACAGGGTTGTTGAACACCCTGTAGGCTCAGCAATAAGTTGCTTGAGCAGGAGGATAGCCAGGAGGGCATCCATATTTCTCCATCTAAGGGAGAAAGGGAAGAAGAACCGAGTTTCCTGGGAGGTTGAAGCTACAGGAAAGATCAGGGCGGATAACACCTTTGTGTGCATGTAAATACTCTGTAGATGTGCAGGAGTTGAAGAATCTTTCAAGGGCAAGAAGGAAAGAAGAAGCTCAGGAGGAGTCAACATTTTTATACGCGTAGCGAAACTCAGGGTCGAGGAGTTCACAGAGAAGAAAGAGAGCAAAGGTTGAGGCCTTTGGCTTTTGAAATTCTTCCAAGTGCAGGAGGAAAGTGCGCAGAAGCTCAGGAGAGCACAAAAACCGTCGGATCAGCGGAGGAAAGAGATCTGGACCGTTGGTTTTCACGTCCAGGAAGGTAGCAGGAGCGAGCGCAGAGGAAGGAATAATATGCACCATCAGATCTAGAGAAAAGAACCCGTCAGCCGTTGAATCGGGTGAAGGTGCGCAGAGTTTAGCCTCTGGAGTAAGTGCCTAGGAAGAAATGATCTGAGTCATCAGATCTGGAGCAAATTACCCGTTAGCCGTCGGATCGGACAGAATCTACACGAGGTTTACCATCGGGACTTTAGCCATCGGCATATCGGGAGTCTCGAGGACAGGAGATCGGGGATTTCCATAGGAAAAGTCCCAGGAAGATTTGGACCGTCCGTTAGTGGAGACATGTGGTAGATATCAAGCGACCGTCGGTACTTTGGCGCATCAGGGATCGACATTTCACGAGTCCCGTGGACATATGCGTTTCGGCATTGGAAAGCCCGAAACCTCGACAGGAGTATATGGTTGCGGTCATATGAGAGGTGGTCGTGTGGACCAGGGCATAGCCAGGAAGGGCTAAGGCCAAAGCGTATCAGGAATCAGAGGATTGTGAGTCCAGAAGAAATGTGAGTTTCGGCATTGGAAAGCCCGAAACCCCAACAAGGGGGAAGCGCCATTGTGGGAGCTAGCTATCAGCATATCGAACAAGGTGGGAAGTGCCATTGTGGGAGCCAGCTGTCAGCGTAGCGGAGTATCGGGATTTGGAGGATCGGGAATCCCATGAGCCAATGCATTGTGGCATTGAAAAGCTCAAAACCTCGATGAAGAGGTAAGACTGAGGTCATGGGGATAACTGTCATATGGTCTAGAGCCTAGCCAGGAGGGCTAACGCGTAAAGAGCGCGTCGGGATTCGAGGGATCGCGAATCCTGATGACGATTGCATTGTAGCATTAAAAAGTCTGAAACCCCAATGAAGAGGAGGTATGGCTGCGGTCATATAGGGGAAAGGTCACGTGGACCACGAGCTTAGCCTGGAGGGCTAACGGAAATCAGAGCACATCGGGAATTTGAAGCCCAAAACCCCGAAAGGAGGATATAAGGCTGCGGTCTTGTGAGAGTGGTCATATGGACTAGAGGGCATAGCCAAGGGATTCTAAGGCCGGAAGAGAGATAATCAGAGATCGGGGATTAAAGAGGACGGGAACTCTTGACGTCGGGGATCACAAAACCCCGAAACCCAAAATTAAATCGGGAGAAGATCACGGTTAAGTGCAGAGAGCCGTGCGGGTGAATAAAGGACTCGTGGATCGGGTTTTTTTAGCAGAGATTCCACAAGGAATTGAAAGAGCCGCTTCGRCTCAGGAAGATAGTTGAACGATCCTTAAGACCGGGAGGTCAGGAGCAGAGACCCTGCGGGGTATGTAGGAGCGTCATCGGTCGCACCATCAAGTGGTATCAGAGCCTAATTCTTGTCTGTATATTTCAGGTAAGAGAGGCAAGAGGTAAAGAGCACTCTGATACACATTAAGTGGTATCAGAGTGGGAACTTCACTTGTATATTTCAGGTGGAGTGAGAAGGTAAAGGAAGACAGAGCGCTGGAGACTCTGTGGCGATTGTTTGCAGGTAGGCAACAATCAAGAAGGCAGTCAGGGAGACTGTAGGATGAAGCTGGTAACACTCTTGGTGCAGAGTGACAGCAACAGGTTTGCTAGGAAAGCAAACAGGGACAACAACATGGCTACTGAAGGCCATAGGTATGCTGGAAGGAAAAACTCAGAGCTATGGAGCCAAAAATAAATAGATGAAGAGCTTGCTGATATAAAGAAAGAAATGAAAAAGCTCCAACTACGGATGCGGAAGGATAAGAAGACAAGATGGGTGTATGAATGGCCCATGAAGAAACCGAAAGAGAAATGGCCAGTCAAAGAGTTGATGGTCATAAGACAATGAAGGCTATTAAAAAGGTGATTGAGGTATGCTGAAAACCTCAATGGAACAGAAGAATAAATGGTTCAGATATGTGAACCTGAGACTGGAAAATTTCTCGGTAAAGAGAATGAATTGGGATCATTTGAGGATCTCAAGCACTGCTAGGAGGGCAGAGAGGAAATTCCAGTTTTCCAGGTGGGAAACGAGTTGAGATCACTGTAGGATCTCACGGACTGTCAGGAGGACAGCCAGGGAATTTCACATTGCCAGGAGGGCAATGGATTGAGGTCACTGTGGGATCTCACAGACTGCCAGGAGGGCAATGAAATATTTCCAGTTTGCCAGGTGGGAAAGGAAATAGAGATGGAATTAGTTGGTTCCATGGACTGCTAGGAGGGCAGTAGAGATATCCCATATTTCCAGGTGGGCAGGGATGAGCAGATGAGTTTTGATCAGCCAGAGGAGCTGACAAAGCAGGTGAGCTCAAAGATGAATTCAGATCAATAGATGCAGCTGACAGAAGAGGAGGATCTGGGGGATCTTCTATTGATTGGAGGAATTCAGGTATTCCTACCATTTTCCCATGAGGAGGTGGAAGTATGTGTTGCAGATGGTGTAGCTACAACAGTAGAACAGTTAGCTGTGACTGTCAGGGGAGAAAGATTGGAGCAGAATTTGGAAGCTGCCCAAGACGAAGAAGAAGAAAATTAACATTCGGAGGAATGGCTCAACACTTTCAGCCAGGAAGCTGAGGACGCTGTAGCACTGAAGATGACAACAGGAGATGAAGAGGATGATGATCATTCTGAGGAATGGCTCAGTATTTTCAGGTAGGACGCTGAAAATACTGTAACAGGGGAGTTTGCAGTAGCAGCAGAAGAGGCAGACAACATTTGTTTTTCTGATTTGTGGGAACATATTGAAGCCCTGGAAGAGAGGGTGAAAGTGTAGAGCGTGCACATCCAACAGGCGAGGTTGGAAGCTGATGAAGGAGGCATGGGAGATCCTGAGAATCTACCCATGTGCCAAATTTTTTTGCAGCTGAGGAGACTGCATGAACAGAGCCAGCCACTAGAGCAACTGGATGAAGTGATAGAATAAATCAGAAGGCTGATGTCGAGGTCAGCGGAAACTGCCAGCGAGGAGCAGCTGAGCAGGAAAGAGGAAGTAGTAGCAGCAGCAGGAGAATGAAGCAAATGGGAAGCTCCAGATATTTGTTTGGGATCCAGGAGGATTTCCAACAGCTGAGAGGGGAAGCTCATGAGCAGGAGCTCATGAATATTTCAATTGAGGAGTTTGATGCAGGAGCATCTCTCCACGTCAGCCAGCTAGCCAGCCAGCCATGTCGAGTGTGTGCATTCAAAGCTGAAGAGAGGCGCAACCTCATTTAAAACCTGAATTCAATGTAATTTAATGTTTAAGCTGTTGATCTGGGAAGCTGTGCCTTTGTGCAAGCATTAGGTAGATCGGCCATTAATGTTTGTATGGCTGAGATCAAGATCCAATTCTGGACTAGACAACCCATTCATTATAATTGAATAGGGTAGGTAGATTGGAGGGAAGAGCTCTAAGAGCCCCCTTAGGTAAAAGAGATTTTGAGTATCTCATTTGGTAGTTAGTCAAGTAAGTTGAGTTGTAGAGCCAGAGAGAGCTTGAGAACACCCTTGTACAAACATGCATTTGCCATTTTTAATGTAAACAGAAGCAGTTTTTCCTGCATGAATTCTGTGTTATGTGAATGTCTGTGAGTGTTCTTTTATGCTGTAGATGTATACTGTAGTTGTGCATTTGCAGGTTGTTTTTATTTCAAGTGAAGGTCTTTGAGGTTTCATGCCAGGAGGGCATGACAGAGTACTGCGGTCTCTGAATACCGGTGCATTGAAGCACTTCTGAATTCTGCGGGTTTAGACAAAGACGTGCTGCGGCACAAGAGATGGAATCAACAACTCAGTGAAGACCTCAAGGTTGATGAATACCTTGGAGGCAAGGCTATGTGGGAGAAGACACAGTTGCAAACATAATTCTGCTGTGGATTCTGTGAAGCTCTGCCAAGTGGGCATTGAGCACAGGCACAAGGTGCAGTTGGAGGAACTCTGCTGTGAGTTCAGGAAAGAAACAGAATCACTGAGGATTCTGAGAGCTCTTCCAGGTGGGCATTGAGCGAGTGCATAGGTTCATAGGAGGACATAAATACTGGAAGTTCTGGAGGAAGATACTCTTCCAGGAGGGCATTGAGATATTGTGCAGACAGGCACAGGAAGAGAAGAGAACTCTTTGAGTTCTGGAAGTTAGAGGAAGAATCCACTGAGGGATCTTCACAGGGTTGCTGAACACCCTGCAGGCTCAACAAGAAGTTGCTTGAGCAGGAGGATAGCCAGGAGGGCATCCATATTTCTCCATCTGAGGGAGAAAGGGAAGAAGAACCGAGTTTCCTGGGAGGTCGAAGCTATAGGAAAGCTCAGGGCATATAGCACCTTTGTGTGCATGTAAATACTCTGCAGATGCGTAGGAGTTGAAGAATCCTTCAAGGGAAAGAAGGAAAGAAGAAGCTCAGGAGGAGTCAGCGTTTTTATACGCGCAGCGAAGCTCAGGGTTGAGGAGTTCGCAGAGAAGAAAGAGAGCAAAGGTTGAGGCCTTTGGCTTTTGAAATTCTTCCAAGTGCAGGAAGAAAGTGCACAGAAGCTCAAGAGAGCATAGCAGCCATCATATCGACGAAGGAAAGAGATCTGGACCATTGGTTTTCACATCCAGGAAGGCAGCAGGAGCGAGCGTAGAGGAAGGAACGATCTGCACCGTCAGATCTAGAGCAAAGAACCCGTCAGCTGTTGAATCGGGTGAAGGCACGTAGAGTTTAGCCTCTGGAGTAAGTGCCCAAGAAGAAATGATCTGAGCCATCAGATCTGGAGCAAATTACCCATCAGCTGTCAGATCAGACAAGAGCTGCACGAGGTTTACCATCGGGACTTTAGCCATCAACATATCGGGAGTCTCGAGGACAGGAGATCGGGGATTTCCATAGGAAAATTCTCGGGAAGATCTGGACTGTCCATTAGTGGAGACACGTGGCAGAGATCGAGCGACCATCAGTACTTTGGTGCATAGGGGATCGACATTTTGCGAGTCCCGTGGACATATGCGTTTCGGCATTGGAAAGCCCGAAACCCCGACAGGAGTATATGGTTGCGGTCATATGAGAGGTGGTCGCGTGGACCAGGGCATAGCCAGGAAGGGCTAAGGCCAAGGCGTATTGAGAATCGGAGGATCGCGAGTCCAGGAGACTTGTGAGTTTCGGCATTGGAAAGCCCGAAACCCCGACAAGGGGGAAGCGCCATTGTGGGAGCCAACTGTCAGCATATCGGACAAGGTGGGAAGCGCCATTGTGGGAGCCAGCTGTCAGCGTAGCAGAGTATCAGAATTTGGAGGATCGGGAATCTCGTGAGCCAATGCATTGTGGCATTGAAAAGCTCAAAACCCCGATGAAGAGGTAAGACTGAGGTCATGGGGATAACGGTCATATGGGCCAGAGCCTAGCCAGGAGGGCTAACGCGTAAAGAGCACGTTGGGATTCAAGGGATCGCGAATCCTGAGGACGATTGCATTGTGGCATTAAAAAGTCTGAAACCCCGATGAAGAGGAGATATGGCTGCGGTCATATAGGGGAAAGGTCACGTGGACCACGAGCTTAGCCTAGAGGGATAACGGAAATCAGAGCACATCGGGAATTTGAAGCCCAAAAACTCGAAAGGAGGATATAAGGCTGCGGTCTTGTGAGAGCCGTCATATGCACTAGAGGGCATAGCCAGGGGGTGCTAAGGCTAGAAGAGAGCTCATCGGAGATCGGGGATTCAAGAGGACTAGAACTCTTGACGTCGGGGATCACGAAACCCCGAAACCCGAAATTAAATTGGGAGAAGATCACGGTTAAGTGCAGAGAGCCGTGCGGGTGAATAAAGGACTCGTGGATCGGGGATTAAAGAGGACTGGAACTCTTGACGTCGGGGATCACAAAACCCCGAAACCCGAAATTAAATCGGGAGAAGATCACGGTTAAGTGCAGAGAGCCGTGCGGGTGAATAAAGGACTCGTGGATCGGGTTTTTTTAGCAGAGATTCCACAAGGAATTGAAAGAGCCGCTTCGGCTCAGGAAGATAGTTGAACGATCCTTAAGACCGGGAGGTCAGGAGCAGAGACCCTGYGGGGTATGTAGGAGCGTCGTTGGTCGCGCCATCAAAAGTTCTAGATCTTTTGGAAGGAGGGCCTTTTGACCATAAGCCAATTGAAAAGGGGTACAAYCGGTACTTAATTTGGTGGTATCTTGATCTGCCCAGAGGGCATAAGTGAGGAGAGTGTGCCACTGGTGAGGTTTATCTTCGATGAGCCTTTTGATGATCCTTACCATATTTTTATTAGTGGACTTCGCTTTCCCATTTCCTTGGGGATAATAAGATGACGACGTGAAATGCTTAACCCCTAATTTGGCTAGAAACCGAGTCATCTTAGCAGAAATGAAAGCGGGATCGTTGTCTGTAATGATTTCCAATGGAAGACCAAATCTGGGAAAAATATTATTTTCAAGGGAAGAAATTACCTGATCATCTGTGGAATGTTTAAGTGGGACAACTTCATCCCATTTAGTAAAATAGTCTGTGGCTGTCAATATGAAAACCTGCCCAGTTGAATAAGGAGGGTTAATAGGACCAATAAAATCCAATCCCCACTTAGAAAAGGGAAAATCTGGCAGGACTGGTTGTAAGGGCATGGATGGAAGGTGTTATTTCCCAAAACATTTTTGGCATTTGTTGCAAGACCTCAAAAAAACATAAGAGTCACGAAAGACTGAAGTCCAATAATATCCTTTCCTAATAATCTTGAAGGCAGTGGTCATTGCAGAAAAATGCACTCCTACATTAATGACAGAGCTTGAAGAGTCATGGGCTTCCTGCAACAATTTATGTGCGTCTTCATTGTTTACACAACGAAGTAGCACACCATCAACAGATCTTCGAAATAACATGTCTCCTATAATAACAGATCTTGCAGATTCAAGACAAAGTATTCTCCTTTGGTGAGTATCTAAGTTATCTGAACATCTTTGATTCTGTAAATAATAAACCAAGTTTTTGTACCAAGGATGTTCAGACATAGGGAGGGTCTGATCTTCAATGTAAAAGAGAGCTTAAAGGGAACTATCTTCTTCATCAATTTCTGCACCATTCTCAGCATGCTGAGCCAAGTGAAGGGCTAAGTCACATCCCTTGATAGTGGTAGAAGTCATGATATTTAAATCATGCTCTTGGATCTTGGCAAGCCAATGTGCAATTTTTCCTGAAAGATAAGTTTGTGAGAGAAAAAACTTAACAACAGGTAAAGGGACTTTTACCAACGTATGCTTACCTAAGATGTAGTGGCGAAAATTTTCAACAACATTAACAAGAGAAAAAGTGTGTTTCTCAATAAAAGAGTATTTAAATTCATCATCAGACAAACTTTGACTCATGTAAGCTACATTTTTTTCATTTCCTTGACCATCATCTTGCATAAGGACAGTAGAAACTGCTTCCTCAATGGCATTAGTATAAATCGTGAATTCCTTCTCAAAATCCGGCTTCGCCAAAACCAATATAGAGCGGATTGCTTCCTTAATCCCTTTAAAAACATTTCCAACCTCATCAGTCCAGGAAAAATAATGGTCCTTCTTAAGAAGATTATATATTGGCTTGACCATCACTGCAAAATCTGGAACAAACCTACGGGTGAAGTTAATAACTCCCATAAAGGCTTGAACCTCTTTCTTGGAAGTAGGAGAAGGAAGGTTAAGGATAGAAGCGATTGTTTTAGGATCGATACTTATTCCTGAATCAGAGACAGTGTGTCCAAGGATATTTCCCTCAGTATCACCAAAAATGGACTTGGAAGGGTTTAGGGAAATCCCAAATTTCCCAGATTGCATGAGAACTTTTCTTAGATGGCCAAAGTGATCTGATCAGATTTTAGAGTAAACTGTTAAGTCATCAAGGTAGATCTGAATGATCTTACTAATCAAATCATCAAATGCTAATTGCATAGCTCTTTGAAAGGTGGAACCTGCATTAAATAAACCAAACGACATACATTCATAAGCAAAGGTACCCCAAAGAGTAATAAAGATGGTTTTATATTTATCTGTCCTCTTTACCTTGATTTGGTTGTAACCGGAAAACCCGTCAAGTAAGAACATCATTTGTGACCCTGCAACCTGCTGCAAAATCATTTCCATGTTGGGAAGAGGGAAGTGTTCCTTTATAATAGCTCGATTTAATGTGCGAAAATCAACGCATAATCTAATATGACTAGTTGTTTTCCGAACATGGACTAGATTTGAGACCCATTTAGATTACTTGAATGGAAAGATAATTCCAGCCTTCAAATGTTTTTCCAACTCCTTTCGAATGGTTTCTTCTAGGATAGGGTTGATAGGTCTCTATTTTTTCCTAACTGGTTTTACGCCTTCTTGAATAGGGATGACGTGTTGTATAAGACCAGGATGAAAACCACGAATATTCTCATAAGACCATGCAAAAAAATCTTGAAATTCACCAAGAAACTTGGAAAACTTCTCCTTCTCTTCATCTGAACATTTGGCACCTATTTTTACGTTCTTTGGAGTCTTGGGTGTCCCAATGTTCAAGGATATGGTCTCACCCACCTTCCTTTTTGATTCTTCTTCTTTTTGTTTATGCTTGTTGCCTACATCACTCGAAGAAAATGAACTCTCTAAATGGGTCAAACCTTTAGGAATCTTATTATGTTCCATGAATATAATTTCCTTAGGCTTAAAAGGTTCATTTTGGATAAAAGCACAGATACTCTCGTCGTTCGGGAAGACCTGCCAAGATTCTACATTGTCGAGAATATGTGGATGATATAGGGATTGAAAGGTACAATCAGGCCTGTGAGGCAGAAGTTGCCGAGTAGGAGAAGCTGCAAAAAGAACTAACCGGTCGGCCATGGAGTTTAGTTCCCTCTTTACGTGAGTGATATTGAAAGATAATAGGTTCGACATAAGAGCCCAAACCATTTGGGTGTATTGTTTCATCAACTTTTTGCTAGGGGAATAAATCTTTCGTATGAGGTTAACAACAAGATCGGAATCCCCAAAAACTGATAGGTGACCGCAACCAAGATTATATGCATTTTCAATGCCTAATAATAGGGCTTCAAATTTGGTGATGTTGTTTGTGGAAGCAAACTCCAACCTATAAGAAAAGTTATGGATTTTCCCTACAGGCGAAATTAAGACAACACCAGCTCCATTTCCCTCACTAGAGCATGAACCATCAAAGTGCATGTGCCATATAGCATCATCTATATTGATTTGTTCCAAAGGAATTTTATCCTCCTCAACAAAGATAGAGTATACTCCTAGGTCCTCTTCGAGATAGTTTACATTAGGTTGTGGGACACTCTCGATATAAGGGGATATCCTTCCTTCTCTAAGAAATATAATGTTTTTATCGTTCCGAGGAATGGATAAATGTGTTCCGTCAAATGAGAGGTTGTTACAAGTGAATCCTCCCGTCGACAAGCAGATTCCCTCTTGGACTCTAGACTCCTAAGGCTAAGACAAAAAGTGCTTAACATGGACACTGACATCCTTTTAGGTCTAATCAAGCTAATATACAAAGTAGAAGAAGAAATATATGTACCTTATCAACGACGTTTGTCCTCGCAAGATCCAAGCTGAGTTCCAATCCCGGGCTCCTCGACAGGTCCTGTAAAACAAACAAAAGTGCAAAGAAATTCCTATTCTATTGAGATTAACTCAAACATAGATCTATCTACTGAAGACAAACTCATGTGGAACCAAACATAAGTTTGAAAGAAACAGGCCAAGCATTGATATATTAATAAGAACAAGTAAAAGCACTTACAATCCTTTGATGAAGGTGCAACAACTTCTTCAAGTTCTCCTTGTCCAACCCCTTTGCTCAAGCATTCTACACTAATTGCTTTGATGACATCTCACTTATGGGATCATAAGTTTGGTATAATTCTCAATCTCTATCCATCCCTTCTACCATGAGGAGGCCTCCTTATATAGGCTTGGAGAGACCTAACCACTTGAGAGATCTTTGGGATAAGTTGAGGATTCCTCTCCTTCAGTTGTGGATCTCTTTTAAAATCATGCCTTGACCCAAGATTCAAACCCAACTACCTTAAGATATTGAGGGGATTGTCCCCTGATTTCCTCCAACAAACCGAATTTAGCACAAAAAAGAGTAGTTCTCCCTCAAAAGGGTCACAGAGCGCTGGAAAGCTCATCTATAAGGGAGTACATAGTGCCATCACTCCCTATCAGTAGGTAGGGGGGCGCTTCCTCCCAAAATTTATGTTTTAGTGGCTATTTCAGTGGCAACAGGTTTGTACTCTTCTGTCAATGGATTTTCCTTCCTCAAAAATAGTCTTTGAGGTGTCTTAGTGTCCTGAAGATGTCATTAGAGAGATGACACAGGTAGTATGATGTTTGAGACACTTGTGACACTTGCGACCAATATGAGACACTTGTGATATTTATAATGACGACACTAGCCATCATTGCAATGAGTGATTTTGACGTGTAACAGATTCCCCCCCAAAGTGTGAAGTTAGAAGACGATGATGACTGAAGTACTTTGTAGAATTTTTCGAGCAAGGGTATGGATGCAGAGAGGCTAGAAAAAGCTGCACACAACCATCAAACAAATATCATGACATGTTTCAAACCCAAGGTAGGCATACCTATGCTTGAGTAATGAAGACTTTTTCAGGTATGGCCGCCATAGAATACACTGCAGATCCATAATGATATTGATAAAAGGTATAGCCACCGAAGATACAATTTGGATCTATACACCTATGACCTGAACTGATCGTAGCCACAAAGAATACACAGTGGATCTACGATATGACAAGACATAGCCACGACCAATACAAAGTGGATCTATGTAACAATGTATGTACCATAGTTCAAGAGAAACTCCATCGTAACCTGGGCAAAGTATGTGTAAGAGTGATGAATCAACCCAGGGTATTCTTACTGATCCCGATGTAGTACAAATCTAACCATGTGAATAGATGTACTGACATCGAACATGGCAGAAACCACTTGATTACCAGTCAATGAGGTAAACCGTTAATAAGTGCGAGGGAGATGACCATTGATGTCAATGATTCCCAAGGTACTCTAGTACATTCCAACGAATGTGAATGGATGAGATGAAGTCAAAAATCCATGGAATCATCCGATCAGGGGTCAATGATGTAAACCTGCTGTCGGATGTGAGGAGGCCTGCCATTGAAGCATGCAGGTCCCAAAGTACTAACTAGCTTCTAAGTCTAACTCCTGGATAATGTGTTGAAGTCGACAGGAATAGAATTGTCGAAGGAGGGCCTTGCTATATCCCCCATCAACGACACGAAACAGACACAGAGATGTAATTGGTGGATCAAATGAACATGGACTGACATGGGTATTGAAACAGGATATTTGTGATGGCTAACTCTCGAGGCAGACACTTCCCTTGAACACTGGGGCACAACAGCAGAAACGTGACATGGACCAAAACTTGATGATGCAGTGGATGTTGTGAATTTTGTCAGGTGACCCAAAGGAGTAAAAGAAACTCAGAGGATTGGCTCAATGCAGAGGTTCAGCGGATAAAAATGAATGCAAAGACAAAGTGCCATGTTCAAGGGCGACCATAAGAGTTACTGGTAGTGTTCTCAAAAGCTGCTTGGCTTGCTTCTTTCAATTTCCCCCCCATACAGATAGATGAGTACCTGTTTTTAATTTAACGAGCTCGAGGAGGGTAACACATGCTCAATATGACTCACCTTCAGTAAGTCCCTCTTCCTTTGTTTAGTGAACTGGAAGAAGTAAGGGTTCGGTCCCATACGAGCCCTTCAATGTATGATTGTTTAACGAGTACAAATAAGGAAAACTCGGTGTTTTTTCATATTTAGAGAGTCTGAAAACAACTTAAATACGACTCCAATGTTGTCCTTTTTCGTAATGTTAGTCTTGTGAGGCCAAAAAAGAGATAAATTATCACTTGGAAGATGCCCTTTCAAACCTTTTAATGAGCAGGAAAGGAAGCAAGATCACTCGGAAATCTTTTCATGTTTAGAAAGTTTGAAAAGAGCTTAAAGACGACTCCAAAGGGTTCTTTTTTTGTATATCCATGCGAGTCCGAAAAGGTGATAAAAGTCTACTCAGTTACATTCTCATGTTTTTTTGAGCACGAGAAAGAACAAAGACTAAGCTCAGTATGACCCCAGCTTGAAAGCTAGTGGCTTAACTCCAGAATGATCATCAAAGACTAGAGACATGCCCTCCAAGCTTCAATTCATTCACTGACTTTGAGGTTGTCACCAATTTCTCTACTAGACAGAGAAAAAGAATAAGAGTGGATGAAAAGAAGGTTCAAGAGAGGTGACTGTTTTCATTTTTTAATGAGCTTGACACAAGAAAAGAAATATGCTCAGGGATCTGGGTTCAATCCACAGATTTCTGTTTCATTTTTTAACGAGCTTGCTACAAAGAGGAAAAGCTATGCTCGTGGACTCTCTGTGATCATGGCTTCCAAGAGAATAATGCTCTGGAAGGAAACTATGTCAAGGGACAAAACTTGGTCATGGCTTCCAAGAGATCTTCATTGGATGGAAGAAAATCACTCTGGAAGGAACACATGTCAAGGGCCGCGACAGGGGTAAGGAGGTCAGGCTCCAATAGCCCTACCGAAGAAATCACCATGTCAACTACTGGATCCAAATCATCGGAAGTTGAAGTCATGGGAGACAATAGAAAATCAACATCAGGAGGGAATATAGAGTGTATATCTCCCCGAATTTCTTCACGAGGGGGAATAAAAGAAGGTCGATGATGGTTATCATCCTGAGGTAGCTCGTCAATGCTCAACATTTCCCTAATAGATTCATTAGATGGAAAAATTAGGGAAATGTAATTGATCGTAGACGACAAGGAGTTGAACAGTGATGGAATAAAGTAACTGTCAGGTGCCAATAGATGTTGGTCATCCGAAGTGGGAGAAGTGGATTGGACAACAACGTATGATGTTTTGGCTCAACTAAGTGGCATGGTGTCACCTAGTGCATCGAATTCCAAGGGACTAGGTACAATCCAAGGGTTAGATGATTCCAAAGATTGATAAGCTATGGTTGAAATCATATTGACGGTGGCAATATGATGTGTAGTCAGTGGAAGTGGTGTAGGGAAGGTACCCATAAGGCTAGAATCTTTCAACAAGCCAACACCAATGCTTTCATACGTAATCTTGTGATCTCCCAAGAATGGAATATTGTTGGTAGCAGGAGCGCGAGTGTCGGGTGTACACAAATCTAATTGATCGACAGTGACAATTTCACCATGATGAGGGAATTGTACACTTCGAAACACCAATGAGGCAACGATAGTCATAGCATAAAACCAACTTTTTCCAATTAATAAGTTGTAATCGAGGGGAGCATCGACCACCTCGACATCAACAGTGACGGTTTTCCACCCAACTGGACGGGCAGGGACTGTAAAATCCCATGGGGATGAAACCCTCACCCATCGAATGCATGTAACATCATTGGGGATTTGTTAAGTGTGGGTGATTTCAAACTTTTCCAACATGCTAAAGACATGACACAAGTTGAGGCTCCCTCATCCAGAATAGTTCGGTGGATTTGTTGTATTGTGAACAACAACATCAACTTGGAAAGCAAGTTGGTGGGAGAGTCGATATGTATAATTGTCTAGGTTAAACATGATATGGTTGGACGACTCAGGATCAACAATGCCAATAGCAGCCAAGAGAGTTCTACGTTCACTGGGGCAGTGCTGTAGAACTTCTAACATAGACATAACACATGGTGCTTGAGCCAAATCTTCAACAATGTTGTAGTTCTAGGTGGCACGTGAGCTAGGATTAAAGGTAGATTTACGTATAGTGCTCTTAGTAGGGCGTAATATAGAGTTGAACGTAGGTTTCTCAATCTGAAGTAGTCCAGATGGAGGATTAACTGATGGAGGACTAACAGAGGACGGTGATGGATCCGGTAAAGTATCTATACCGTTAGTGAATTTTCCATTGTCAGGTTTAACCGGTGTGTCACATGTCTTAGAGCGAGTGGTCAAATTAATCCCATTAAACATATAAATATGTGCACTTGTTGAGGCCTCATCATGAGGATGGCTAGAACTGCCCCCAGGAGAGGGGATTTAAGCAACCATGGATTGCTGCTGTGGAAAAGGCTGAGTAAGCACAACGAGTTGTGAATTTCCCTAGAAAAGTTTGGCCACTTCATTGTGATGTGGACAGTCTCGAGTGTAGTGATCGTCACCACAAATGATACATGAGAATTTCAGTTTCCGTTGTGGTTGCTTTTCGATAGCAGGTGTTTGAGATTGATTTTTTGGTTGTTCATTGTTATTAGTATTTTTTTTCTTTCTTTTTACCTACAGACTATTGTGAAGGGGTAGATTGAACTGCATTCACCTCAAAAATATGAGTTTGGGGGGAGGTAGAGGAGAGTGTGGTCCACTGGGAAGTAGATTGAGTTTTGACGAAACCGATAACACCGTCCGCATGAGATGCAGATGATGAATTTGATGGATCGACATTGGCTCAAGAAACATTCAGAAGCAACTCATACAAAGTACCAGATTGTGAATAAACCAAATCTAAGTACTGAGCCCGAGAAATGGTTTCTTCCTCGATGACCGTGCCACCCATAGCGACATCATGAGCGATCGGGGGTAAAAGTGATTTAGTAAACCACTCCACCAATAATATGTCAGGAATGATTACTTTGATCATCCTTCGTCGTCGTCTCCACTCATGAATATGGTTAGAGATATGCATGGAGTCAGTTTGACAAAGGAAGGTCAATAGTTCATTACCCGTCTCGTAGCGAATAGGTAGTTGAAAGTGCGTGAGGAAAGACATGGCAAGGGAGTTGAAATCATGAAAAGAAGCACGTGGTAGTTCAATATACCACTTTGCTGCAGAGCCTGTAAGTGTTCACTGGAAAAGACACAAATGTATAGAATCATCCATGAGGGAGTTTGATGAACACCACAAATGGAAATTCATCACATGGTTATTTGGATCTTCTCCAAATTTTCCGTCAAATTTCAGAATATCAGAAGGAAGTTTAGCTAGAATAAATGGCCAAATCGGGGAATGAAAAATAGGATCATTGGTTAACCGAGACAAGTCTGGGAGGTCCAGAGTTGCAAGGAAAGGTAACTGTCGGTTAATTTCCAGATGATACTAGTGTGGAATAGGAACACCAGTAGGACCATAAACTGGCTTAGGTGGATAATTGTAACCAATAGGTCCTCCTACATATGGTTGTTACTAACCAGGATAAACAGGATTTGATGATGGCTAAGAAACATTTGCATAACCCGGTGGGTTCTGAGCATTATAAGCTGGGTGATTTTCTTTCCCATAAGGAGGATACAAATGTTTCCCTTGAGGAGGGTAAGAAGTAGATCCAGGAAGCGGATACACATTAGGGGGAGGATAAACATTAGACCCTTGGGGAGGATAAGGTTGTTGTCCTTGAGGACTCCAGGTGGTGTTTGGGATGCCCAGATAAGGTTGTCCATAGGATGGTTCGGAAGGAACATGATTTAATACTCCTCCTTGTGGGTTATGATATGAGTGCCCCCCAACATGGGGTTGGGTAAATGTGCCTCCTGAAGATACTTCCCGGGATTATGAAGCGTTTCTAGTAAACAAAGGTTTCCCCCCTACCAGCGATGGATTAATTACCGGGGTATGACTGGCAAAGGGAGGTTTCCCTCCAGGGGGAACATGAAAAGGGGGTTGTCCCTTGCGAGGGGTAGGCCTGCCATAGAATGGTGGTCCTACAGGAGGGATAGGTCCACTAGATGGTGGTTTCCCTCCAGTCAGTTGTATTTGGCTGGAAAGGGTCTGCATTCTCTGGTGCAAAGATGTCCTAGCAAGATCGTGCAGAACATGTGGAGCTGTAGAGTGAAAGTTTGTAAAAGTGGGGGTAGAGATTGAAGTGCCTTGGGAATGAGTAGAGGTGATGATTCTAGCATTAGAATGGAGTTGTGCTAATGTAACAGTAGGGTTAATGACCTGATCGATGGGGTGATTCATAGTTTGACCGGATGGTCCCATTTCACCAGGAGAGTCATGAGGATTAAAGGGTTGTCGAATGGATTCAAAATTCTCATAAATATCGGGTCCTGATGAAGTCCTCCATACAGAATGAGCAGGTGTGGGATTTGTATCTACTACAGTGGTAGGATGAACAAGGGTCCTATACTCATCACCAAAGGTTGGTTCTATGGATCCCATTTATGTTTCGGTAAATGATCTCTTAGGTAACTGTGGGACCTCTTTGTCTATAACGTTCCCAAGGGAGTCTAAACAAAGCAAAAGTGGTTCGAGAGGGGTTATCGACACATATGTAGTGCGAGGAGTGGGATTCTCAACTGTAACCAAAGTGCCTTCTTGATTGTCTAACGGAGGAGTAACAACACTCCCAACATCAGATTGATTTTCTACCTCTCCACGGTAGTTGTCTTCTGGAGGGTCAGCAGGTAGGGGTTGGTAGCCTTCCAGAGGCATCCCTTGCATCCTACGCGATCAACGAAGACCTTTATCGTCTACAGGCTCAATTTTGGAGAATAACAGTACACGCTGAAAATCTAGGGCCAACTAACGAAAATAAATAACATACGCTAATAAAATCTAGGAATCAAAACCAAGCAAACAAAACTTCTCTCGATGATCATACTAGTTGGTGATGAAATACAACATCGTGTGATCAAATCAAGAAGGGGCTAGGATATGGTGGAACAGTTACAATGGAGACCTGCTTAATGAACTTTCACCTTGGTGCAAGATTCCATGTAGTAATTGTGGATTTAACCTCCAAGGAACCCGAGTGAGTTTGACCAATGTTTTTTCCAGGTACAGTGAGACTTCCCTTCACCATCACCTCATGTAAGTACCTAAAGATTATGGCAACTAAGGACACCAAATCGCAGTCAGCGTCTCTACGGGTACATTCGATAGTTCGATATGAACATATGGGCATGATAACAAGTCTGAAATCAACTCGAGAGGCTCCCACACATAATCGTGGGTATACCTTCAAGTGACCCCCAATATACGATCCGACCACTACAAACATTTGAATCATGAAGGGATAATCTCCGTAATTCTCCTGAATGTGACCTCGTGCATAACGCCTGTGTGAGATGGGGATCCCAGAAAGCCTATATGACAATTGGATTTGCTCTCCCTATCGCAAGATGCTAATGTTTGTTTTGAAAAACTTTGGAGAGTTGTACTCACAGCCTAATCCAAAGTGCTAATCCTAGTCTAATGTTGGTGGAAGATCCTAAAAACAAAATGTTCTAGATAATTTTTTAATTAGCGTTCATTTTTATAGCTGTTCTTTACTCAAAGGGTGTATGAAAATGAAACTAATGGTATCATGACTCAATTCCCCAAAAATGCACAAGAAAATGATAAGCAGTCTTGTCTTTCGATGAATGCCTATTTAAGGGAAAGAGAGAAAGTTCTTTTCATTATCAAACACTAAGATGCAACATCCTCATACACTCGTTTCTCAATCAAATCCAATGTATGCTAACAAATTTCATAAATGCCTTCTAATATCCAAACCAATCACTAAAATATGTCCTTTTGCTTGTATGTGAATGATAATTAGATGTAAAAATTCTAATGTCAATCAGACTTCAGGATCAAACAATCAGAAGCAAACCTCACACACACAAAAAACACACTCTTTCCATGAATAAACAAGAAATACAAAGATAACCAAATTTTCAAACAAGAACCAAAAACCTCAAATAAAAGAGAAATGATGGAAAACTGACCTCAAAGATCAAATGAAAAGTTCACAAACCTTTGGATTTCCTCACAAAATCTTCCACTCAGTCAGATAAATGAGGAGAAAACAACAAGTTAACTCTAGGTCAGCAAAGACAAAGAGTGACTTCAAGGCAAGGAAAGAAAATGTCAAATTCCCAAACCAAAGAGGATCAATTCTTAGAAAACATGGTGTTGAAGGCCAATACCAAGATGAATTGAGAGTATGAGACTCTGATCAAGTGCAAAAAACAAAAATTGAACCCAGAAATTGAAAACCTAGAGGTTTTTTTACAGAAAAGGGGGTAGCGCTCTGGTGTAAGGGGTACTAGAGAATTCCAGTGCTCTATGTTAGACCACCAGGGAGTGTTAATGCTCTAATAGCAAGTGCAGGGGAGTGCTCTGCTCCAAAAGTTCAGAAAATGCCCAAAAACTAAAAAAATCAAGCAAGCTCAACAAATCATGGTGATCATGATGAAATAAAGAGGAAATCAAACAAATCTAAGAATCAAAGACATTATGGAGAAGGTCAAATGAGTGGGAAAAGGGCCAAAACAAGATCTAGGAAAGGAAACAAAAACCAGAGCTCCTCCCTAGTGGAGTCACCAATTTATGTTACAGGTGAATCCTCCTACGGACAAGCGGATTCCCTCTTGGACTCTAGACTCCTAAGACCAAGACAGAAAAATGCTTAACATGGACACTGCAATACTTTTAGGTATAATCAAGCTAATATACTAAGGAGAAGAATAAATATATGTACCTTATCAATGACGTTTGTCCTCACAAAATCCAAGCTAAGCTCCAATCCCGGGCTCCTCGACAGGTCCTGTAAAACAAACAAAAGTACAAAGAACTTCCTATTCTATTGAGATTAGCTCAAACATAGATCTATCTACTGAAGACAAAATCATGTGGAACCAAACATAATTTTGAAAGAAACAGGTCAAGCATTGATATATTAATAAGAACAAGTAAAATCACTTACAATCCTTTGATGAAGGTGTAGCAGCTTCTTCCAATTCTCTTTGTCCAACCCCTTTGCTCAAGCATTCTACACTGATTTCTTTGATGGCATCTCACTTATGGGATCATAATTTTGGTATAATTCTCAATCTCTATCCATCTCTTCTACCATGAGGAGGCGTCCTTATATAGGCTTGGAGAGACCTAACCACTTGAGAGATCTTTGGGATAAGTTGAGGATTCCTCTCCTTCAGTTGTGGATCTCTCCTAAAATCATGCCTTGACCCAAGATTCGAACCCAACTACCTTCAGATATTGAGGGGATTGTCCCCTGATTTCCTCCAACAAACCAAATTTTTCCCAAAAAAGAGCAACACTCCCTCAAAAGGGGAACAAAGCACTAGAACGCTCCTCTATAAGGGAGTACAGAGCGCCAACACTCCCTTTCAGTAGGTAGGGGGCGCTCCCTCCTAAAATTGATGTTTTAGTGTCTATTTCAGTGGCACAAGGTTTGTACTCTTTTGTCAATGGATTTTCCTTCCTCAAACTAGTCTTTGAGGTGTCTTAGTGTCCTGACGATGTCGTTAGAGATACGAC